>JACXGK010000323.1:32874-122863 GCA_016801125.1 Novumbra hubbsi
CTCATTCCCTCACGCTCATTCCCTCACGCTCATTCCCTCACGCTCATTCCCTCACGCTCATTCCCTCACGCTCATTCCCTCACGCTCATTCCCTCACGCTCATTCCCTCACGCTCATTCCCTCACGCTCATTCCCTCACGCTCATTCCCTCACGCTCATTCCCTCACGCTCATTCACTATCTCTCTCACATCCTCAATGACTTTTTCTCACTCTATCCATTCCTGTAAACGTGAAAATCTCGCACAATTCGCTTACAGTCTGTGCATTACAGCTTCTGAAAAGGCGCTTTCATTCCAGTCAGCTTTCATTATCCTTATTTACAAAAGGAAATCTGTAAAGGCTGTACATTAAGGGCTGGGGTCAATTCCATTTCAAGTTCACCCAATTCAGGAATAAATCCCCACTGTATTTAATGAATTTCAACAAGGGAGCTTTTTGAAATGACTGGAATTCACATAATTGGAGTTGTCCAGCTTTGGCCCACCCAATTAGCTATTAGGGGCACAGATCCAGTTGTGATTGTGAAAATATATGTGCCTACTTTAACATAGAAAATAACATCTATATAACGTCAATTCTGATTCGTGACATGCTCAATTATTTTAAATGTCTAGGGTACGGATGCTTAGTGTTTCATGTCTCTTTCTTTCTACAGATTAGAAAACATTGAATCATTAAAAATCACAAACAGCTTGGAGCCTCTGGCAGGCAATCGTCGGCCGATCAAACTTGAGATTACAGGAATTCCTTGCCACTGTCTTTCAAATGAAGAGCAGCAGGCTGATCGCGGTTCTCTGGATTGGCACAAACGCCAGAGACGTAAAAGCAGCCTGGCCAAGGCCGGATAGCCGGGACATAATGGCCATTATCCCCCGTTCGACGTGAACGATGTCTTCACTGGCAAACGTCCGTCCACCATAGTCGACGGAAGGCGTCCGTAGCCTTGGACGTGGGGCCCATGGGAACAGCAGGCAGGAGGGCATTTGTTTTGGCCATATTAACCAACACACCAACACACCAGGCTTGCATCGCCTTTGGAGCAAAGCTGTTGTGTATGGGTGGACCACTCTCTCTAATGAAATGCAACGGCTGCGTGTCCATTTAATGCAGCGGAACGTATTGCTAGCATTCACAGAGTCAATTTCCAGTTCTGACATCGGTACCGATGTCACACCTAGTCCACATGTTTGACGGCCTAATGATTCGTCTGACACTCAAACATTTCGCCCAACAGCCCTTTTCATCCGAGTGCACCCAAACACAATTCGGATCTGTATGTAAAATACTACCAACCGGATACATAGTACACCACAGTAACTCCCCTATGGTCCAGTGTTGGGAGCCTAATGTTTAAACTCGGCATGGTAACACATTCCTTTTATGCCTTAGAATTCAGTCTGGACTGCCCAGGTCAAATAGAACGCACTACAACGGGATGTTTGGATGAGAGCCACAGGCGTCCATAGGTCCATCCTGGTGGCAGCTGGACACGTTCCAGGCTCTCTGGCCCCAGTAACATGCCTAGCCAGCAAGGCTAAAAGCGCTTTAAAACATTTTATCATCCACGCGGACTGACACAGTGTTTGGAGCGGACTCAGATAGATGTCCATTTCGAGGGCCAGTACTTGTCATATTTTGTTGCCAGTACTCCAAAAATGTATTCCATAAAAGGTGCCGGGACTCAGGCTTTAGTATATTTGAGGTGACGCCAAAGTGGGGACCAATTGAAGTTCACAAAGGCCGTGGAAATTCAGCAACAACTGCATTAATGTGTTCAGCTCACAGACTGGAACATTTAACTGTGTCCTTTTTAAACTCTTCTCAATCTTCCGGGAACATTTTCCAAAATCTGTTTAAGTATGTCGCCGAGTAAGCTAAACAAGTTTGTCATTCTTTCTCCTAGCAAACACGTTTCCCTCTTTCTTTTGAGAACAGACTCAATGTCTATGTTGTGCCGCCAAATATCATTAAATGTTCGGTACGGTGTACTGGAAAGTCATAGCTACAGGAAAGCTGCTGAGAAGAAAGACCCGGTTGATTCAGAGCTAATCTCAATCTTTCACTAACCCTTTTCTCGCTTTCATCTCTCCACAGCAGGTAGTTCTATTTTTGTACCATAACTTTCCATTCATGCTTTATATTATGTGTGAACCCATGGAAATAGAAGCTGCTGCTGTTGGCGGTGGCTAATGGATAACCTGATAACATCCTTAATCATTTCCCTGTCTCCTCCTCGCTGTCTGACTCCTTTTCCTCAATCTCCTCACCCTCTCCCTCAATCTTCCCATTTCTTCTCTCTGTCTCTCCCTCAAAAACCCATCCTGTCTAACATAACTCCGGTAATGGTCCAAATGCGTACAGTAAACACAGAATGTGAGTTCTTTATGAAAAAAGAAAGTATGGGTATCAGTGCTAAAAACCAACATACAGATGATAATGTGTCATCTTTCTCCTTTTATATGCAAAAATTGCTCCAGGGAACTTTTATTCTGTTGGATTGGTTGCGGTACAGTAATAAAACCGTTATAACTCACCTACTTTATTTTCTTCCCTTCCACATGATTACGGTCTGGTCTCTTAGTCCAAGGCTGTGGTGCTCCATGCAAGGACAGGCCTTTACGGAAAACATAAAGGCATAAAAACAACATTTAGAGAACATTCGAAAAACAGAACAAAAAGAAAAACTCTTGTTTTACGGAAACTACATTGCACAGAAAAATCATTGCTGCACTGTTTCAGTTCTCATTCCAAAACTGGCTCTTCAAAAGTCTGTTGAGCATGAAAAATAAGCTGTCCTCTTAAAAAAGGCAACATAAGAGCAATGAATTCATTTTTAGTCTTGTAATATATTAGGTGGTTGGGTCTTGCCGTCTCTGTTGAAGGACTCAGGATATGTAGATGGCATCGTTATTTAGAGTACCATGTCCTGGATCAAAAGAGAATAGCATGCATTTGAAATCTCTTCTCTGTCAATCTGTGCACTTAGAAGAAACCCGGCGGTTTTCAACAAAATATCACTGATTTATCCTTGAGCGGTCTACAGACTACCTTCACTTATCTGCCATTCACTAGAACACAAAAGAGTTCCTCGAACACAAAGAGGAAAGGTGTGGGGGTCTATGAGGGACGGGTTGGATCAGGGCCTGGCTGAGACAAGGCTGTCTATTAGCAGTGCTCTGCTGACCACTCAGGTGAGTCTAGAGACTCACTTCCATCTTCTCCTATCCTTTCCTCTTTTCTCCTATTCTTACTTCTACTCTCCTATCCTCTCCTCTTTTCTCCTATTCTCACTTCTATCTTCTCCTATTCTCACTTCTACTCTCCTATCCCCTCCTCTTTTCTCCTATTCTCACTTCTATCTTCTCCTATCTCCTCCTCTTTTCTCCTATTCTCACTTCTACTCTCCTATCCCCTCCTCTTTTCTCCTATTCTCACTTCTATCTTCTCCTATCTCCTCCTCTTTTCTCCTATTCTCACTTCTACTCTCCTATCCCCTCCTCTTTTCTCCTATTCTCACTTCTACTCTCCTATCCCCTCCTCTTTTCTCCTATTCTCACTTCTACTCTCCTATCCCCTCCTCTTTTCTCCTATTCTCACTTCTACTCTCCTATCCCCTCCTCTTTTCTCCTATTATCCTCTCTTGTTTCCCTGTTTTCTCGAGGGAATGGCTGGGAACAATGGCCTCAATCACTAGGGAAATTACATCCACACACCCGCACATTACCAATTACAGTTATTCACAACAGCTAACACACATTTCCTGAAAGTGATTCTGACATTTTAGTTGAGGATTCATTGCCGCACAAATAACTGTGATGAACTGTTTAGTTATAATTATAAATTATATCATTAAATATATTATCAAGTGTATGCCACTATAGTGTAAGTAAAATATTATTGTAGGTCTAAAATGACACTTGATGATCCGGAGATGATTCTTTTGAATTGTCATGTTCACACGTTTCGGCACCTTTCTGGTGAAAATCAGACAATTCGCCTCACCTCGTTCATTTATCTTAAACCCAACATGCGCCTATGGCGGGCCAGTTGTGTTGGGCTTTGTGTTCACTATCTCCCTTCCATGCAAAGCATCTACCATACACAATGCCTTAAGAAAGCATGGAACAACATAAAAGATTACATCCACCCAGGCTATGGTCCGTTCGTTCACACTGCTGCTGTCTGGTAGACGTTACTGGAGCATCAGGTCACGCACCTCCAGACTCACAAACCCCCAGACCATAAGGCGTTTTACCCCCAGACCATAAGGCATTTTACCCCCAGACCATAAGGCATTTTACCCCCAGAACATAGGGCGTTTTACCCCCAGACCATGAAGCTTCTCAACCAGCAACACTGATCTATTGATCACATAAATAAATGGTCTGGTCACTTTCTATGACCATGAGCATATTTTAATATATCCATTTATAGGCACTACACTTATATTCATAATATTCCTATATTTCTATTCAAACTGTACATATTGCCATTTCTACATTATTTGAAATTGCTTCTAGTCACTATTGTATGTTTATTTAGTATTTTCTGTTATTATTTTTGCCTTATACATTTCTTAATGACTACGTAGATGTCGGGTGCCATGTCACAAACATTTCGTTGTTCAGAATGACGCATGTTATTCAGGGCACTTGACATATAAAATACTTTGACTCTGAAAAAAGAATGGCGGTGATTCATCAGATAATGTGGCCTCTTTTTGGTTACTACATGATTCCATATGTGTTATATGTTTTAAAGTCTTCACTATTATTCTAGAAGATTTAAAATAGTCATAACAAAAACCCATGAATGAGTGGGTGTGTCCAGTATTTTTGGAGTCTCAGTGACTCCTTGACTGGCTACGGCTTTGGTTAGAATTATTACTGAGCTTAGCCTATAATGTAGTTTTGAACCACCATTAGTGATTGAATCTTGTAGTGTCTATGTATGCTGTCAATTTCCACATTAAAGCTTAACAGCAATAATTTCTCCAAGAACATTATTGGGGGGTTCTCCCAAGGTCAAAATATCATTTTGTATGCAGATAACATTTTTAGGTTAACTAGGTAGTACTAGAAATGTGGATTTTCAGTTTTTCTTAAAAAGTTAACTAAATGCATTATTTCACAATACAGCTCTAATTTATTTTGTACTGCAGTGTTATAACATTCAATTAATAAGGAATAGTTGGGTGTGTGTGTGACAAAATATATTCTAAAGTCATCTTTGTCTTCTCATTTAGGTGGATGTGTCAGTTGTATCACAGAGAAGCAGAAACAGAAACAACAATTTCTCTTATAAAATGATTAGGAACCATATTTTCCACTTACATTCTGTGTAATGAGAAACCCCATTTGTTCAAGAATCCTAATAGCTTTTTGTAAAAGAAGTAGCCTAGCGACAACATGCAATTTGCACACAGGACATTAGTAATTACGACATACTGCAACAATGTCGTATGGAGTTACTGGTATGTAATGACATTATCTTTTTAATTATTTTTTTTGTCCAGCAGATATGTAATTTAGTGTGAATGACCAATGGGGCTAATATCATTTTAAATCGTTTTAATCTTTTTTTAATTTAGCGAATTAAATACATCTAATAAATGCCATAAGGAATAACAGAGAGATACGACCTTGCCATGTCAGTAGCACTGATTTTAGGAACAGAAATGACAGGTTAGGCCCAGATAGAGCTCATGGTTTCACCCATGTCAGGAAATGCATAAGAATTTATGAATTGAATGCTACGACATGGAAATTGCCTGAGATGGTGATCAGGGAAGGATGTGCCTTTCACACTTCGTTTACACCATGGTCTTCACAGAATTTGTCTATTCTCACTACACACACAAACATACTATCTTCTTTCCGCACACTTGATATCCTTTCCACAGACATAACCTCCCTCACACACACAGAATACCGTTACCAACACACTTTCTCCATGCAGCACAGGCGATTGAGTATCAGATACTTTTGTTGCCCCACTTGGCCCCCTGAAATGTGTCTCGCAGCTTTAATTATTATTCTCTCCTCAACATCCACAGATGTTGTCATCCAAAACACCCGGTGAACTTACCTGTGTCCCTTTTCATTCATGCCAGCATCTTGACTGCTTGTTGAACAACTACAGTATGTTTGCTAGCGTTTACGCCACACCTCAGCAATCGTGTAGCAAACTGTTAGAAGTGTGTATGATGCGGACATGTGTATGATGATTTTGTGCGTGACGTTGGTCCAACTAGTTTAGCCCGTGTTAGCGATTGTCTAAAGAAATGTAAAGGCCCACCGCGGCAGGAACAATGCATGCGCACTTGCTGGACTTGGTCCCTGTGTTTCCGTATCGTCCGATCCCTGAAGAAATGTGACATGTTGATTAAACTGCCAATGCCTTGTTAAACTGTAATGATATCTCTGTCTTTGATCCAGTGGCCCCATTTCCTTTCCCACCACTGCCCACTTCATTACAAGTACCCAGCCCAGCACTGACTACCAACCGCCTGAATACCAAATAGTACAACATTCCCTATAACGAGGGCTACGTCTGAGGCGCACTTCATAGGGTCGCTACTTTGGACGCGGATAATTCCAAACAGGTGTTAGGCGGAGGAGGGGAGGGGACGGGGGGGGTGTGGTACAAACAGAACATTTGCATCTCCTCACTAGCACGTTCACAACTCCTCCGGTTGCCGGACAAATACCCGCCAGTGAGTGGAGGGGTTTTTACAATAGAGAGTGTGAACTCATTAAGTGAGCCCTTCAGAGGCTTGGCCACAGTCAACACCCAGCATTTACATTGCAAATAGACTCTCTACTGCACACAGCGTTTCCGCGTTGCACCTAATGGTAAGGCTGACAGTCGCCGTGCCGTCTTGGTTTCACTGGTTTCGGGCGGGCTTGAGTTCCAGAGTGACTCAACGCCGAAACTAATGCTAAAGAATTGGTATAAGCATCCATCTTCATGTTTTGTTGACAGAGTGCAATGCACATACAGACATTTGTAATCTAGTGATTTGAGCTTCTCGTTCACAGATGAACTAGACGTAAAGAACGAGTGCACAGGACCCCGAACTTGGTGCTGTTTTAATCACCAAATACTTACACAAATCTGGAATTATGTTAATCACCAGAGATTATTCAGAATCAGATTTTGGGATTTGATTTATTCAGTTGCCTGTTAGTCTCTGTTTGGGTGTAACTTCAATGCATAAAATGTCCCACCAATCATTTCATGTATCGTTTATCAGGCCAAACTGAAGGATAATGCCTAAAAACGGAAGCAGCTGTAGGCATTAAGTCAGTCTAGGATTGAGTCACAAGTGATACCCTATTTCCTTCTTAGTGTAAAACATTCAACCAGGGCTCTGGCCAACGCTGTTGCACTACATAGGGAGTGGTTTGCCATTTGGGACTGTGTTTCCAATGATCTCAGTTGGTCTTACTGAATCATCAGGGAAGAGGGCCTTGTCTGTGGAGAAGCCGGTTAGAATGACCATAGAGGCTAAATCCCCCCCATCCCGGATCCTGTCAACAACGCTCTGCTTTTTCACAGCTAATCCTCTTTCTGACTCGCCACTTTTCATCACCACAGCAGCTGGCCTCAAACAATCAGGCTGTGGCGTGTACGCATAGGGTGTGTCTGTGTTTCTGTCTATGTGTCTGTATTTCTGTCTGTTTGTGTGTCTGTGCGTCTGTCTGTGTCTGTGTGTGTGTGTGTCTGTGTTTCTGTCTTTTTGTGTGTCTGTGCTTCTGTCTGTTTATGTGTGTGAGTGCCCGTGTGTGTTTGTGTCTGTGTCTGTGTTTCTGTCTGTGTTTCTGTCTTTTTGTGTGTGTGTGACTGTTTGTGTGAGACAAAATGTGTTTCTGTCAGTGTGTCTGTGTGTGTCTGTCTTTCTGTCAGTGTGTGTGTCTGTGTTTCTGTATATGTGTGTGTCTCTGTGTTTCTGTCAGTGTGTGTGTCTGTGTTTCTGTCTGTGGGTGTGTGTATGTGTTCCTGTCAGTGTGTGTGTGTCTGTGTTTCTGTGTGTGTGTTTTTGTCAGTGTGTGTGTGTCTTATGTGTACGTTCTCTGTCACAATGTCATTGAAATGTGGAACAGCAACAGAAAGTCCACCAACTGACAGATGGGACAGACAGACAAGGCAGATGCAGACAGATGGACAGACGGAACAGGGAGGATGGATGAACTGACAGTCAGACAGTCCAATTGACATTCATAAGGATGAGCCAACCGACAGACAGACTGTAGGAACGCACAGAGGGATCCAGAATAACATAATGCTCTTTGAAATCCTGAAGACAAAATGAATTGACATGCACCACTCCGACACTGACCACAAGATGTACAACCGCCCACAGTAAAAAAAGGTTATGGAATGCAGCGCTAACAAATTCCTCAAGCTTGAATAATGTGCCTCTAAATCCAGCAGGCCAGTCCAGCTGTACACAGGGGAGAATGTGTGCCGCCTATATGGGAAGGCAAGCTCATGCCTGGTTCTGGTGACTTGGTGTTGGCGTAGCCTTGCAGCGATTGAGGGGCCAATGCAGCTGAAGGGAGTGTTTGATCCAAGTCCCATCGGAAGCCGTCACGACTTTAAACAGTCTAAATGGCCAGTCCCTGCTTGACTAGCCTGGAAGTCCCAGACCACAGGTCAACATCCCCCCAAGTGAGTCTCATCTTTTATGTATCATGCTCGCATTGATCGTTGCTGAATAGTATCATGAATACAGCAAAAGGACCCGTGTCCCATATCACATCGAAACATATGGCTCTTTTTTCCCCAAAGGCAGGGTTTTTCCCACTTTTATGCAAAGCCTTCTCTTTCAACTCCCGCTTTCTTGTTTTCTCATCTATCTTTTCTCCTTTCACTCGCCTTTCTTTTTCTCCTCTTCCGTCCCACTTTTGTTTTGCATAGGTCAGAGTCATCTCCACCTCAGACAGATTCCTCTCTTTTTTTTGCATAGTGATGAATTATTCAAAGTCCGCACCTGAACGAGAGCACTGCAGTGAGGTTACAGGAAAGAGCAGGTCATGGAGAGTGACTCCTGAAATGCAAGTCTCTAAAGAGGTCGGCCTGCTACTGCAGAATGATTTTGGGTTGTACCACAGTACTATCACAGAATCGTCTCAAATTGTCTGGAAGGTCATTTAAAAATAGGCATTAGAGCAACGGATACATGGGACTGTCTGGGATGGATATTCAGTTATTCTCGTCAGGATGCCATAAAAAGCACTGTGCAGAAAAATTAATTGGCTATAATATAGATGCAGGTCCAGAGATGATTCATTTTGCAAGCAAGAACTTAGCGAGCATTGAATCGTTATTGAATCACTGGATGATTTAATGTGGTGAGTGATGGACATACAGATTTAGTAATAAGATGAGAAAGTACGCAATCACCTATTAAAATGATACATCACTGACAAAACTTTATTTACACAGGCAGACATTGTTGATGTTGTTGTAGCTGGAAACAATTTAACTTAAATTGAATATCTACATAGGCGTAGGGAGGGCCATTATCAGTCCGGAGTTCTAAAGGCACGTTATGTTCCAAGTTTATCATTATAAAAGACTAAGTGATCATTAGAAAACCCTTCAGCAATTATGTTAGCACAGCTGAAGACCTGGATACTTATTAAAGAAGCAATAAAACTGTCAACTAGTTGAGTATTGTGAGCATCAGCAATTGTGGGATTGATAACAGACTGGAAATGTCAACAAAAAACGTTCACATAAAAGTTGTCAGTCTATTCTTAAAAAATCCAGGCTATTCCTTGGAAAAGATTGCCAAGAAACTGAAGATCACGTAAAACGCTGTGTACTACTCCCTTCACAGAACAATGCAAACTGTCCCCAACATGCCAGAACAGCGCTGGACTGCAAGGCAGAGTTGCAAAGAAATAGACATATCTCAGACTGGCCAATACAAATTGGAATTCAAGGTAATGAACATACAAATCTAAGTGTTCGGACAACAAAGAAGAACATTTGTAAGACAAAGACAATATTAAAATATGATGAAGGAGTGCTCGAACCCATCTGTAATGCCTGATAGAGGCAGTGTGATGGTCTAGGGGTGCTTTGTTGGTGGTACAGTCACCATATCTCAACCCTATTGAGCTGTTGTGGAAACAGCTAGACCAGGAAGTTACATAAGAAATGCCCATCGAGCCAATCCAACTTGTGGGAGCTGCCTCTGGATGCATGGTGCAAAATCTCTTCAGATTATCTCACCAAATTGACAACTAGAATGCCAAAGATCTGCAAGGCTATAATTGTGTCATTGAAAACAGGGTCATTGTGACCCCAAACTTTTGAACCATAGTGTGTGTACCTTTACAATTGTTTACAACTGTGGTGGAACGAGGTATTCACCTCAAGTTGGTGCTTTCTAAGACACTTTGAATACAGTGCAACTTCTAACAGGGGTATAGCATAGGCCTAAGAAGGCCCCAATAGCTTTAGACCACTTCCAAATAAGCCCTTGGTTTAGTCCTTCATGTATTTCCCGTCTGTTTATTCAATTATGAATACACATGTTGATCCTTTTATCAGTGTCCTCGCTTTAAATTCTGTTTCTCCCCGTATGTTTAAATATTGATGGTTTGGCGCCCCAGTAGAGTGTGAAATTGTAATCCTCCCTGACAGCGGCGCGGTAACGCTGAATGACACAAAGGAGAAAGAAAACTCTAGAGAGGGATCTCATCCATCTGCCCCTCTGTCAACGCAAAACTACAATACTACTGCTTCTGCTAATTTTGCTGTTGTTAATGCTATTGCTGCTACTGTTCATAGCAGTTCTTCTGCCACTGTTCTTGCTACTTTGATGAGTGCTGTTTCTACAACTAGTAGTAGTACTGTTATTTCCATGCTGCTACTACTACTCAAGTCAAAAGTCTAATCATTTTTGTTGTCAAATGCACAAAATAACAGTGTTGTTCTGAGAAGCGAAATTCTTATGACATGAGACATCTAAGCAGTAGAATTTAGTCACATTTTAGCAAAAAAACACATCAAGAAAATATACAAAACAATGTAAACTAGCAGCAATTCCAATGT
Source organism: Novumbra hubbsi (assembly GCA_016801125.1). NCBI lineage: Eukaryota > Metazoa > Chordata > Actinopteri > Esociformes > Umbridae > Novumbra > Novumbra hubbsi. Next base: position 43,946 of record JACXGK010000323.1, read on the forward strand.
CTAAAGAAAAGGCATTATGACAATATGAAAGAAATATGAAAGATTATCACTGTAATAAAAGTGTAATAGTGCCTATGAATGGTTGCCGGTTGAGATGTCTTATGACCCGGGGGAAAGAGAGCCTTGACCGGTGCCCAGATGCTCTGGCCACGTCTACCAGAAAGTTGACGGTGTGAACAGACTATAGCCCGGGTGACTTCTTTTATGATGCTCTGGTGCTTTCCTAAAGCATTGTGTGTGGAATGCCTTGCACGGAAGGGAGTACTGTTACTAAAACCCAAATTACTTTTACTACTTGCATTGTTACTACTACTCGTACTGTTACTACTATTACTACTACTAAGTAAAAGTAGTGGTAGTACTGTTACTAAATCTAATGCGCATCATGTGCCTTATCCTTATAGCACACTACTTTTGACCTGAACTCTATGGCACACTAACACTTCATTTGTGTTGGACTATATCAGGGGTGGGCAAAACTATGGCCCGAGGGCCGAATGGAGCCCGCGAGGCAGGTTCCATTCGGCCCGCAGAAGGTAATTGTTTTGAGAGGAATTAAAAAACAACTCACCAGCCCATTCTTATACATGTAAGTAAGAATTTCTATTTTTTATACATTATAAAGGATCTACTGTATGTGTATGTTTTAACTTTTGCCTTTCTCTGGCCTGCAAATCATTCATGATTAAAAAATCCCAAAAACAAATGTGGCCCTCCATTTAATTTTTAAAATCCTGATGTGGCCCCCGAGCCAAAAGGTCCCCTCCCCTGGTCTATATGGATCATTTCTTTTATCCAGGACCGTTTGTTTACTTTATTTAGTTTGTAGATTTACTATAGATTGGACTAATCCCTGCTTTTTAGTTTTACTATAGATCAGAATAACCCCTGCTTTTTAGTTTTACTATAGTTTGGAGGACACCCTGCTTTTCAGTTTTACTATAGATTGGACTAATCCCTGCTTTTTAGTTTTACTATAGATCAGAATAACCCCTGCTTTTTAGTTTTACTATAGTTTGGAGGACACCCTGCTTTTCAGTTTTACTATAGATTGGACTAATCCCTGCTTTTTTGTTTTACTATAGATCAGAATAATCCCTGCTTTTTTGTTTTACTATAGTTTGGACGACTCCCTGCTTTTCAGTTTTACTATAGATTGGACCAATCCCTGCTTTTCAGTTTTACTATAAATTGGACAAATTCCTGCTTTTTAGTTTTATTTGATTGGGTTAATCCCTGATTGTTTTTGTTTTACTATTGATTGGACTAATCACTGCGCTCTGCTTTGAAGGAAAGATAATATGACCACGCCTGAGAGCTAGGAAACTGGAAATGGGCAACGGGTTAGGTGGAGGTGTCTACCACTGCTGTAACAGGGGTATTAACCCATGTGAAAACCCTTTAACCACATGTGTTTATTAGGTATTACCCACCTTTGGTGGAACAATGCATTAAAAGTATACGTTTATTAGATTTTTTGCCCCCAACCATCTATTTAAGATTATTCTGAACCTGTGTTCCACAGTCGGATGCTCTCTAAGGGCAGTCAGTCAGTTTCTCTCTCAATCCCTCTTTACTTTGCTCACAACCTCGTTCTATCCATCTCTCTATTCCCTCCCACTTCCCCTCACACTCTCTATTTCTCCTGGAGCTCCCTCCCTTTCTTCCTACCTCCAACTGCAGCCAGGGTGGACACAACTCCTCAACGGACCTTAGATGGACAGCCGGCGTTGCGGCCAGGCATTTAATCACAGACCTTTGTGTGGGCAGAGACACTGCTCATTAGCAATCTGACCGGAGGGAGGGAGATGGAACATGGAGGTCAGGCTGGAGAGAGGCGATGCAGTGATGTGGAGTGAGAAAGACAGAGAGAGAGATATTTAGGGAGGGAGAGAGAGATGGACTGAGTGGACTCTGTGCTGTACTAAACTAAACTTTTCTCCACAAATTTAAAGGTGTAAAATATTTTGTTTTAAAACGTACAATTGCAGCTATAGAATATTAGGGCTGCAGGTCTTAGGACAAAATTCTTGTATATATTTCTCCCTAAAAACTTGATGAGGTGTTACAGATGTCTTCAAAACTTTACAGTATCTAACTAAAGATATTCCCATACTGTTAGCATTCAAGACGTAGACACATGAGCAGAGGTACACAGGAACAGAATTGCACAAACACACAAATACTAATCAAATCAATCAGCATCCATCCCAGCTTTGCACTGCATTTTTGTTGAGATTTATGCGTGTGCTTTTACGCCTTTGTGGTCCTCATTGATACAAAACAAGAGTAATGGCTTTCCTGTCCATTCGGTAGTGTTTCCCCAAATTAAATTCTGTCCACTTAGGCTTTACCCGTGTTCGCTTTGAGTGTGCGTACGCACATGTTCACTGCATTTGGGGGGGGGAGGGTCTGCTGGAATTGATTCAGCTAATGTATGGAGCCGAGACAGATGAAGAAAGGTACGCGGATAGATCAAATGATTGAAATGGAACAGAGGAACGGAGCAATAGAGGGGCCAGAAGAGGAATAGAAAAGGACAGTCTCCTTCCCAGTGTATTGTCTGGAAAAGGTCTGTTACCTTCAGCCCCTGTGGCTCCCAATTGACTCCCTCTTCCGGCATAGCAGACAGAGACAGTTCAGTAGCATCACAACAAGGACGGAGACACCAGAACAACGAAGCATCTACCCACAGGGTGTCTGGCTGTCAAAATGCCTATCTGCCCTCTGCTTTGATCCTGCATCGTAAAGCTTGTGAGCAGACACATACACCTACGCGTGCATACTCAAACAGAGAACACGCACGCCAGCTCGTTCATGCATGTTCAGATGGTACATAGTCAACAACACTCAGGCATTCACAGTAAGCGCACACATGTATTTAACCGTTGCTTAACCAGGTCCATTGAAAACCCATTCTCATTGACGAGAATGACCTGGCCAAATGAATTCAAATGCAAGACTAGACAGTACACAAAGCAACATCGGTAATGTAAGATACGAAGAAAAAAACATGTATAAATACAAACTAAGTTGAAAATTAAGATGAATAAAAAAAAAAACTATAGTGGATTCAGCAGGTGCAGTTTTCAGGTATCAGCTTGCTTATTTTGTTTTTGAAAGAGTACAGTGAGAAGAGCGTGTCAGGCTTATGTGCTATTTGCAACTCATTCCACTCTATTCTGGAGTGAAGGAGTAGTCATTGTTAAGTGAGCGAATGTAGAAAAAACATTTACCTAAAAATGTAATAAGTTGGTACCAGTTATCTGGCAATGAGTGTAAATGGTGGGCTAACTAACCAGGGTGTGAAGGTCACATTAATGAGTGTAAAAGGGGCAGGGGTTACATATTTAATCTACCTTATGGAGGAGATTTATAGCATCACACCTAAATATTATGTTGTCAAAGCATTTGTGATAGTTGCCTTATTGTGCCATGAAGGGGTTGCCTGCAGCAAGGGCAACGTCATTAGCATAACCAGAGAATAAGGCAGGCCCTATAATAAAACCTTGGGGGACACCCTTGGAAACTGCTTGAGGAGCTGACAGCAGGAACTCAGATTTGACACATTTTACAAGGTCAGAGAAATCATTGTCAAACCAGGCAAAACAGTCCTCTACTCTAGGTTATGAAGCTCATTGTAGAGGATGCAATTGTTAGCAAATTCGAAGGCTTTTGCAAAACCAATTCTGAGATAGAATTATGTGGGAAACCTAGGCACGATGCTCTGCTGTGTTAATATAAAGAACACATTGGCGACCATGTCGCAGCCTACCTAACCTAACAGAATGCCTCCACTCGTACCTCTTTGTTTTTTGTGACCAGTAGGCTTTTTTAAATATAATTTTACACAAGTATGTTTAGTAGTTAATTTTATACAGCCTTGTTGCGAAAAAAATACTTAAAAAAGAAAAAATACTGCTTATCAATTGATTTTCCTGGCAGCCTTGGGGAGATGCAAACACTTGACTTCTTTATTAGCCACATAGTTTGAATAGTAAGTCAATAATATATTTCCTAACTTTTTGTCTTTTTGACTTTTCCTCTTCAAAAGCTCTACAATTCGCCTTGGCATGCTGTCAATTAACTTCTGGGACACATCCTGACGGATAGCAGCCCATTCATGCAATATCAATGCATGGGGTTTGTCAGAATTTGTGGGTTTTTGTTTGTCCACCCGCCTCTTGAGGATTGAACACAAGTTCTCAATGGGATTAAGGTCTGGGGAGTTTTCTGTCCATGGACCCAAAATGTCAATGTTTTATTCCTAAAACACTTAGTTATCAACTTTGCCTTATGGCAAGGTGCTCCATCATGCTGGAAAAGGCATTGTTTCTGACCAAACTTTTCTTGGATGGTTGGAAGAAGTTGCTCTCTGAGGATGTTTTGGTACCAATCTTTATTTATGGCTGTCTTCTTTGGCAAAATTGTGAGTGATCCCACTCCCTTGGCTGAGAAACAACCCCACACACGAATGGCCTCAGGATGCATTAATGTTGGCATGACACAGAACTGATGGTAGCGCTCAGCTTTTCTTCTCCAGAAAAGAGGTTTTCCGGATGCACCAAAAATTCAGAAATGGGATTCTTCACTGAAAATTACTTTATCCCACTCCTAAGCAGTCCAATCCCTGTACCTTTTGCAGAATATCACTCTGTCCCAGATGTTTATCCTGGAGAGAAGTGTTATTTGCTGTTTTTCTTCACCAGGCCATCCTCCATGTCTTCACCTCACTGTGCCGCCATTCCTGAGCAAGCTCTGCAGTGGTGGTGCCCCGATCCTGCAGCTGAATCAACTTTAGGGGATGGTCCTGGTGCTTGCTGGGCTTTCTTGCGTGCCCTGAAGCCTTCATCACAACAATTGATCCTCTCTCCTTGAATTTCTTGATGATCCAATGAATGGTAAATTTAGGTGGACATCTAGCAGCAATATCCTTGCCTGTAAAGCCCTTTTTGTGCAAAGCAATGATGACTGTAGGTGTTTCCCTGCAGCTAGCCATGGTTAACAGAGGAAGAACAATGATTGCAAGCCCCAACCTCCCTTTAAAGCTTCCAGTTTATTATTCTAACATAACCAGCATGACAAGTGTGATCTCCCGCCTTGTGCTCGTTAACACTCATCTGTGTTAACGAGAAGATCACTGACATGATGTCAGCTGATCATTTTGTGGCAGTGCTGACATGCATTGGACATGTTGTTTGGGGGAATAAGTAAATTTCCATGTCCAAAAGGGACTTTGGAATTAATCTGATAACTCTTCATGCCATTCTAGAGTATATGCAAATTGCCATCATAAAAAACAGAGGCAGCAGACTTTGTTAAAATTAATATTACTGCAATTCTCAAAACTTTTGTAAATAATTTTGTCATACAATAAAATACTGAATTAATGTATCCAACATCTTATACAATCACATGCAGCTGAGCATTAAACAAACTGAAGGCTGGTTAAATGATTGTCTTGATTCAAAACTGTGTTTCTTAAAATACCTGTTTCGATAAGCTATTACATCCAGCCATGTACCCTACATGATTAACATTTGTGTTATGACATTATTAAGAGCCTGATAGGTGACATGAGCTGGCTACTCTAATAGTTGCTACCTGTAATTTATCTTTCAATATTGTTTTAGAAATCTTAAAAGTTCAGACTTTTGTTATATTTGGTTTACATCCACATGCATAACCTAACAAAATAAGTATTTTAAACGGTGGACATTAACATATAAATGTGAATCAGTTCACAAGCCAGATATTTATTAGAACCAGGTCAGGCATACCTAATCAATGATCATCCATTTTACACTTTTCCATGATGCATTATCTTTGGTAAAACGCTATCCTACTTACAGTATCATAAGAAGTCCAACTCAATTATATTCAAGTGCCGTAGAACTAATGGGTTGGTAGAAATAGGAAGTGCCATCTAAGCTTGAGAAAAGCACAAGAAAGAGACAGAGGGAGGTAGAGGAAAAGGGAATGAGAAAGTATGGGAGTTGGCGAGCTCAGAGATCACCTTACGAAAACTCTGGGTGGATAAAAGCTATTATAAGTTCATTGGATTGAACCCTCTCGAGAGTCCAAAACTTGTTTGCCACAGCGCCTTTATTCAAAGCTGCACTGGAATATCAGCTATCTTAAAAAAATCACCTAGCAAAATTGCTAGCTTTCAGAGGGATAGCTGGAAAGTCATTGTCAAGTGAGCAGTCACATGAAGCACTGTCACATGGGTAACCCAAGAAGACACAACTCTACAGCAGGAAGCATAAGCAGCGGTGATCAACAGCAATTCGAAAAACAATCGGTGACCAAATCAAAAACACCTACATCAGACTTCAAGTATAGATCCCCAAAACACATTTTCAGCCCTTCTTAGAACAGCGATGCTGAAAGACATTCAGCTCCACGTGGTTGGAAGGATAACAGCATCACGGTGGGAGTGTGGGCCATTGAGTCATTGTCGACTGTTTACAAATGTATTACCAGCTCGTTAGCCCGCACTTAATCCTTCGCAGCAGTAGGTGGGGGAATCCCATTAAGAGGGTGTACAGTATTGTGTGAAGCAGTTGCTCTTCATTGGATGGAGTTCAACAAGGAACAGGCGCTAATCTCGAAAGGTAGGAGCTGCTTATTACATGTTAAGCAGTGTGTGTGTGTGCGTTTGTGTGCACACATCTTCATACAATCAGTTTTTTCCCACGTTTTTTTATTGCCATCTAATGAGCTGCCTCCGTATTGTTTGGAGGTGGTTTCCATTTCAGCGGTAATAGGCCTCAAATCGGCATTGCTTTGCCTAGTGCATTACGCTCGTTGATCTGTACTTCAACTAATCTTCAGTGAAGGTAGTTAGGGTATCAGTGGGGAATTAGCAGGGATTACTCACACTCCATCTCTGCTGAACAGGGTCCACTACACACTACAGCGCACAGTCACAAGCAGACAGCTCAACAGAGACAAAAACTAGTGTAATTGGTCTATAATTACATCCCTGCGTTTTAATGCGAATAGCCGAACTGTACCGTATGAGTCCTGCCGGATCTCTACCATCTTATCATGACTTACAACATTGAGAGCAGACCCCCAAAACGAAACCTGGTGGGATGCTAAATTTAACCGTATGGTAATTTGTCAGTCAGATGCAAAGATAATGGTCCCTGACGGTTTTCACATGGTTCCTTGTACATCTTTTAAATTATGTAAAGTTCGTTTTGAACACTTTAAAAGCATCTGATTTGACTCTAATGCAGGGCAAAGCCAAATTATTGCAAAGTCTTTACTCTGCACAAAGGCAATCAACATCCTGAAAAAACACTTTACAGTACAGATTGGTGCTTTTAGATGAAAAGCACGTCAGTGTTGAAAATCAATCAGATTTGTGAAGTTCAAACAGACTGAGGTGACAGGATGACTTGTATGACTCCCAAATAGCACTCTATCTACTATATAGTATTGTTTTAGGGTCTTAGGGTCATTGGGAATAGAGTGTCTTTTGGGACAGAGTGCCAGTTTGTCAACTGTATGGGTGAAAGTGGGTGAATATGACCCTGATTCAGTGGACGACAGAGGAGACCTCTAGACAGCAGCAGGTCTGACACAGTTCGAATCTGGGATTTTGCCTTCTTGAAGTCAAACCAGAAACTTTATTCTGTGACAGTACAGTATTGTGAGTAAATGTCTTTCATGAAACAAAGTCTCCATTTCCTATTGAAAATCTTGACAAGAGATGCAACAGGTTTAGCCTCTAACAAATGTTATACGTTAAGCCCTGATATAAGCCCTGAAGTTTGTGAACATTTTGTACATCTGAATATATTTTAAACCTCTAGCAACCACCTTACATGTTCTGGGTATTTGTAATTTGTACTTATGTGCAAATAAACATGTGTAAAGGGTGTGTGGGGCCTAAGTTAAATTGGGCTGCTGCAATTGTATTTCAGATCACATGGCGTTACAACGGAAAGATAAAATGTCAACACAGCACTGGAACTGTATTTCAAGTTTTCAAATTTCACTTTGAAACTTACCCCGATGATGTCACAGTTTTTTCATTTCTTTTTTTTACTTTTTTCCTATCTAATGAACAATAGTTACAGTTTTTCACAATCGCTATGTTTTTTCAGTACAATTACCAATTTTTCTAAACTCTTAACACACCAACCAACCTGAAACACACAATTGGCAAAACGGTTAGTTTCTTGCTCAAAATCACACATTGTTAACTAAACCCCCAACATTTTTTTAATAAAATAATACACTTAAACAATACATTAGGTCTACCAAAACACTACAAACATGTCTCAAAATCAGACAAATATTCCAAAACACTAACCCATATTCTCTTTCAACAGGAACATTTAGTCAATTAGAGCACAATGTAAAAAAACACAAACATCAGATAGAATTACAGACACAGCATTATTCTATATGGTTCAGGTCTGCCCAATTGATCACAGATTGTGTTTTGCACTGCAGTTTCTTTTGAAGCCTCTTTACATTTTAGTTTTGTTGTGTATAGTAAATACATGCATTTTGTTGCAGAAATTCCATACAAATCATGAATGACCCATTTCAGAGTAGCTTTATATAATTCACGGTTTATGACAAAAATAAGAAGAAATGGCTGCAGTAAAGGCTTTATTTGGAGCAGGACTACTGCAAGGTAACAAAAATGTTCAAATAATGTTTCTCAGTAGCAATGATACAAAATACAGTGGATATATTTGTTTCAATTCACAATATGAACAGCTGCTCACTTTGACTTCAGCCTGTAAGTTTAGGTTTAGAACATGATGGTATCGGTTCTGACTAACAGGGTGAAAGCATTTGAAAATTGAGCAGTAAAAATCAATTGTTTTGGTATTGGTTGAGCTTGTCTGTAAAAGATGTTACATTTTTAATTTGTGTTAACTGTATGCATTTTGTTAATTGTATAGCCTACACAGGCGGATGTTGTGCTAACAGTGTTAAGAGTTTAGGAAATGTGTTAACAGTACTGAAAAAGCGATTGTGAAAAACTGTAATAAAAACACTTTTTCAGATGAAAAGTTTTGCGATCGCCCTTTAAGGCAAAGTAAATCCAACAGTAAGACAGGGGTTAACACAGTGGCATGTCTTCTGTGGTTAGCTACCGTAGCGAGGGGAGCTGTTACATCATAGGCCAGCGTGTACATCCCGTCATCTGAAGAGACTCTCCGCAACTCTACGCCAGCATCCGGGAGCAAACACCCACTGATGGCAAGGCTCGCCACTCCAACCTTAGCATAAAGACATGCCTGTCTAAATAAACAAAACACCGCTTGCCTTGTCCGCCCGCACAAACATGTGCGCACACTCACAAACACATGCGCGCACACACACACAAACACACACCGTAGCCTCAGTTTGCTGATTGATCAAAAGTGAACAATATCCCCACAAGCCGTCAATTATAGGAGCACTGGACAACCTCCTGATCACTACAAGATGCAGATTCTTAATTTGACACAGTTTATTGCCGCAGGAACATTATCTCACGGCAAAGAGTGTAAGATGATTGGATTGAGATTCAGCATCTGTATTGTCTGTCTTACCTTGAACTCAAAATGTATTTAATTACGTGTTTTTGCCGCTGATCAACACAAAGGCCATAATGTCAAAGTAATAAAATCAGCGAATTGTTGTAAATGAATGACAAATTAAATGATTGTGTAAGTAAACAGACACTCTCAAGTAGCTACGGAAAAACCAATACCTTTAATAGTCACAAAATTATTTGTATAGACCCGGGTTTCACCATATTTTAGGTTAAATACATCATTCTCTGAAAAATGTCCACAGTTGGTTAGGTTCCTCACAAGCACAAATACCGGGTAGGGTGTTAGAATATATCCGAGGTATAGACATTTCTCGGAGCACAGCAAAGTTCATTATCAACAAACAGAGGGAATATGGCTGTAAATCTGCCTAGATCAGGACATCCTCCAAAACTGAGACTCCGGTCGAGAAGGGCACTAGTCAGGAGTTTTAGGATCAGTAGGGGGCGCTATTTACTGGTCTAAATACCATTATGCCAATCAATTAAAACGGGGACTGTGCTGTGCCTACTGTCTTTCGGATGGGACTCCAAACTGGTGTTTCTCTGTCTCTTTCCACTGCAGAAAAAGACTACAGGGTTGAGTCCTACATCAGGTCAGTCGGTGAACCACCAATAAATCCCTTGTGGAATAAAACCCCATTAAACCCACGGGTCGCCTCATTGTTCAGAATTACCATTTTGTGGTTCATATAAATAAACGTTACTTTAGTGAGAAAGTAAGCAGATAGGCAGCTAAGCCACAACAAATCCAGGAAGTACACAACAAATTCTCACTTGCGATACATGAAAAAAGCATCCGTTGGTTCACAAAATATCCGGTTAATGTAACTAAAATAGGAAGAAGTAAAAGTCTAATGAAATATTGTCGTCCATTAATTAGCCCTTTTGAATCATTTTGGGGGTTAAAGTGGATAAGAAACATCATCCAGTGGATCATGGATACACAACCTACAAACATTTATGCGGGCAAGGCCATGTCTTCACTAGTAAGAAGATGGACTCTTTTTGAATGTGCAGGAGTTACAGCCAAAGACAGCTATAGAGAAATCCCTATATAAAACAAAATCCTCTGTTAGCAGCACTAACTATGAATTAATCATACGTCCCACACTCCACATCCCCTTAAACAACCCATAGTGCTCTGCAAAATAGAATGCACCTAAAATCATCACCCCGAAGCATAGAGCAGGTTGATGTAGGAAACAAATGTAAGTCTCATAACGACAGGGTTTCTCACATTGTTGGCATGGTGATGACAACCGTCAACCTTCCGTTTTTCTGAAAACAAGCCTACACGGCCGCCTTTAGATATCCACATAACAACCGCCTCTCTTAGTGTAAAATGGTAAACTTCTCCCGTCTCTAGAAGAGGCTACTTGTCCTGATATACTATGGGCCGGTTTTGCAGGCATAGATTAAGCCTAGTCTATGGCAAAGTCCTAGACTAGGCTTAATCAGTGTCTGCAAACCGGCCCTGTATCAGCAAAATTGATGTGTTTAATGGTCGGAGTATACAGCGGCAGTGTTGATCACTTTTGGTTTATCATCAGTTTTACTCAGCCAGGTAAATGGTCCCCCACATTTTATGGTTACTATATCATTAATAAAGGACTGCTTGGCCATTCTTGAAGCACTCCCTCGTGTGCATTTTAACGGTAAGCTCACTGTTCTATTAGTTTTCTCAAGCATCCCCTGTGGATAGACAAAGCACCACCAGACTTCCCATTACACCGGTTTCAGGAATCGCTGGTGTTGAGTATTAAAGGGTGTGTTCACTACACCAGCCTAGAAAAGGCCTTATTGACTTTTGCATCCAGTCATCTCTGCAACTGCAATAAAAATAGTTACAACACAACAGAGCAGTGCTTTTCACACGCCACACGGCCAAGCAAATGACAAGCCTAGAAAAAAAAAATGCTAAACAATAAATAGTTAAAATCGCAACACCACCAATTAAACTGAAACCGCCCATACGCCAATTGTTACTGTGAGAGATGGCTACACGTACACAAGCTCAAATGTTTGACCAATACCTTTAGCTCAAGACTCGTAAACCAGTACCAATGCTACTTTCAAAACCTTCAATTTATTTCTAGAGTTTGGTAGACAAAAAAAAGGAAACAACTCTAACCAATCAAATGTATTTATGTTCAATTTGCCCAAAATCAAGGTCCGTAGGTTAGCAAAGCAATGGGTGTAAGCTCTTTACCGAGGACGTATTTAGTGAAAACAGCAAATCTGCGGAACACATTCGCTGTGGGTTGTCAACCTAAGCTAATAGCGTATTTAAGTCTCCGTATATGTGGATGACTAACGCATCTGGTCAAATTCTCTGTTCCCCTTGATTCCAGCTACGTCCTCCCTCAACCCTGATAATCATGTCTATTGACTTTTGCTTTGAGGCGATTAGAGTTTGTTGACACACACCACCGCCCGTGGTCTGCTTCATAATGTGCTAGTGTATAAATCGATGGAGCCCATTGACAGCGTACCACGCCAAAAGGCTCCTCGTCAGCGATCTTATTACCCTGACAACAATACCACAGATACATTTCCACTCCTCAGGATTTCAGCAGCAAGTTAGCAACAGTATCTCAGTGTAGACTACGTAGCACAGCCTGTCTTGTTGTTTCATAATGTACTCGCTGAAATTCTGAATCTTCATTTCAATTTTATTTTAAATACACAGTATTTTAGATATGCTGTATATGGTCTGGCACTGTTATGCTTATGAAGGTGGGGAAAGACAGATGAGAGATATTTTGTTTCAAAGAGCAAAGAGCAATGGGCCAGATATGAATCCATGTTGAAACTTATTTCTCCTTTGCATGCACAACTGTATCTGTGGCCGTGTCAAATCGTAACAATTTGTATCACTCATTTGGCATTCCTGCCGGTGATCTAGTGGCAGTTACCAAGACTTTGGTGGTTAGCAAGGTGCCACCAAAGTGTGCTTAGAAAACTGTGAAAGAAATGCTAAGTGGGCACAGCATTGTACAAACCTGGCAGCTATCCGAAGATTCCGGAAGCTTCCATACACAGAAGTCTAAGGTGTCCAGAGGAGATGCAAACCGGCTTCTTATTCATCACAGTGGTGGTTTTATGCTGAAAGGGCAATTATCAGCAATTGAATCACAAAAACCTTATGATTTCCAAACAGTTTCCATTCCCACTTTGTCTTTCGCAACTACTCAGCACAAGACCTTAAGACCTTCGACGGGATCTAATTTAAGACTGACTGCGTCGTCCTTTTTTGGCTGAAAAGTGTGTGAGTGTGAAGCGGAGGGAGCAGAATAACGGCTTGGCACCCACATAGGGAAAACAGCTGAGACGAACAATGTTGGCATACAGGTCTAATCCTGAGTTTTCTTTCCAGAATAACCGAATAACAAGGGCGGGGAAAAGTCAGGCAGCCCTACAGTCGAGAGATCAAGTCCCTGGTTTCGGCTTTAGCTCCTTGCACAAGATCGAAACCGACAACTTCTCTACTACTTTGCGTCTGTGCTACCTGCCATATTAGCTTCTGGGTGAATAAATGTGTTTACAAGCGAGGAGTGGAAGGCATACATTTACATGGGGAAGGCCCCTCCCCCAGGGCCCTCCGTCAACATCTTTTCCCTCTGACCTAACTTAGCAGGCGTTCCCTTCCAAGTCAGGACCATTAAATTGAGACACCGACTGTTCATTCCGCCAGCCGCCTCGTTGTCTGATTGTGAAGCATGTTGTCTCTAAAGAGGTGACCAGTCAAATATATCACACGAGATGGGACGGCATTGAAAACAAAAGAACATGGTAACATCCCTGAAGAGGGAGATACAAAAAGAAAGACAGTGGGAGAGATTTAGAGATAAAAGACATGAAGATCGAGAAGAACAAAGGGAGAGACAGGAAGAGGTATAGAGCCACAGGGAGAAAAAGGGGGAGATGAAGAGATGGAGACAGACAAAAGATACCCTAAAATGTTATATTCAGTCAAAGACGAGGGGTCCCTATTGGTTCTAAGGTTCTGTTCACATGTCCAAACAAACCCCCCAAAAAACAAAGAAAATCTGGACAAACCAAGTGATCACAAAGCAACATTAAAAAAGGTTCACAGTGAATCGGGGGAGAAGTCCTGACTGGGACAACCCTGAAGTGACCGATTTCTGCTTCTGATTCTGCTTCTCGAGTTTTCTTCAATGCTGCGAGCACTATCCAGACTTACTACACGTGACTTTAAAAGGAAACCAGACAGATTAAAAAAACAAAAAACAATATCTGCCCCAGAAGCTGGGTTAAAACATTAACATTCCTGCTCAACCGGTCAGTGAAATGATCAAACAAGACAATAAAATTACAGCCTTTCTCACTGTTTAATTAGTGTTCTTATTCATTTCTCAATTCGTTGTCCTGTTAACTGTTCATATCATTGAGATGCACCATTGTCCTTGATATTATCAACCGTTTCATAATTGATTTGATGTCTAAAGTTCATGTTGGCTTTGAAAATGTGTGGTTTTCCCTTCTATGCCAGCAGAGCCTTATGAATTGAATTAACTAAGAGGAAAAAGTTAGAAAGATATTGGGACTAAGAGAGGTAGAGAGCAGTCAACCTTACACAACATGATTATAAATGCATACAATACATGGAAACGCACTGTAACCGTGCTTTGAAGTCATTAGACCATGATCACAAATGTAGCAGCAGAGGCCACATTGGGTTGATTGACAATTAGCAGAACACGTGTCAGCTATAAAAAAAGGTCTGACAGTTAACATGTGAAGAGTCATCTTTAACCACTTGTGTGTGGGTTTAGTTTGAAGACGTCCGATGCTAACAGTTGAATGTGGTGGTGGATCCGTAATGGTATGGTGTGCAATCTCGTGGGAGTCTGATGATTGCTCTGCACGGTTGAATAAAGGCCAAAGGATTGGGCCATATAACAGAACTATGTGCACCCCACGGTCCAAACACTGTTCCCTCCTTATGCTCCCTTATTCCAGGATGATAATAACCCTGTTCTAGAACGCAGAGTGTGAAGTAGACTTCCACCTCCATCCCTCAATGAACTGGATACTTTTCTTTTGTCCTAAAGAATTGTGCAATATCCCACTACAAACATTTTAAGAAGGATTAGAGTAATTCTGAAAGGAGGAGGGTGGCCCAACTCCTTACTAGGTCCTTGATTTTAATACATGCTAAAATATTGATATTATTTTTTCCAACCCTGGCTATGTGCCTAAGAACATCTCTTATTGGCCATATACACATTCCCAGTGGACTTATTGGTTAGAAATACCATTCATTCATTCACCACACCTAACATACATCGACCCTCTTTATTCACCTAACACTTACATCATTTAGAAGATAGCACTTATTTAGAGCTAATTCCTTAGACATAGACATTTCATACGTTTTGATTTAGGACAACAATGAAAATCGAACCCCCCACCAAATAAACAAGGCGTTTGCAATTGCATTTGTTTTCTATTTTCTATGTTCGGACTTGATGATGCAGTTTCATTTAGTCAGGTGCACATACTACGGAGTTCTGGACTAGGTTGTATATATACTAATTGTGAGGTCGCTCGGGATAAGCGTTCGCTAACTGGCTAAAATGTAAAAATGTAACTATTTTATAAATACGTCGCATGTAGCTTAGTGAATAAAAACACACTCAAATTTGAAGTAAATCTTAATATATAAATCCATTAAGATTAATATTTTTAAACCTTTGCTGGCAAAACAACGTCCACACCAAATGTAAGTCCTCAAGTATAGACACATTGTACAGCGCCGGCAAGGACGTAAGGCCACGGTGTCCTGAATAACAACCTCCCTAACTCTGATCAAAAGTAGCGCACTATATAGGTGACAGGGTGGCATTTGGGTCTAACCCAGAAACAAAAAGCCCTGGCATGTCACTGCTATCCATGGCAGTACACTGGTGACCATAAGCCAGTTCCTGCCGCCTGTGCCCTCATCCTCCCAGTCTCTGCCAGCGCCGCTGAAATGACTTGGGTGTCAGTTGTTCACGCTTTCTACACGC
Source organism: Novumbra hubbsi (assembly GCA_016801125.1). Classification (NCBI taxonomy): domain Eukaryota; kingdom Metazoa; phylum Chordata; class Actinopteri; order Esociformes; family Umbridae; genus Novumbra; species Novumbra hubbsi. The sequence continues at coordinate 59,552 of JACXGK010000323.1, forward strand.
AGGTTTTGTAGCGTCGGGAAACCTGCTCATTAACATACGAAGGCACAATTCCCATCCGCAATACATCAACACATCTAAATGAAGAATTGTAAGTAATTCAGTTGCTCTCTAAACAGTTTGGGCAACTGCCATCTGCCTGTGTTTTATGTTAGATGAGTGTTTTTTGTATTTTCATCAATGGTCTTTTTTTGCATGCCGACATGAACTAAAAAGGCCTGAATGTTGCAGGTATTCTATTTCCAGTTGAGCAAACAATACTTATCAGAGCACTGCCCGTGACAGTATTTTCCTCGACAAACACTTCCTTGACTTGAGGTGTAAGACCTAGGAAGACACAAGAAGAAATTGGACTGAATGCAGCCAAATTCGATTTGTATTCAGACCCCGTTTGCTCAGTAAGCTAGCAGAAGCTATTTCAAACCTCCATCACACATACTGGGACGATGACAAGGGGACATGCAAGGGCTCTTAGAAAGATATTCAGCCCACATTTGGACTTGTCTGTAACGCTGGAACATTAAATAAAAATGGGTCTAATCAGGAGTTGTCACTGGTCAACCCGGAAACTCCAGTATGTCAAAGTGAAAAATAAAATCAGAGTTTTGTTCTAAATAAATTACAACTACACGACATAACGCAAGCAAGAAGAATGAGGCAATTTCAAAAGCTATGTAAACCAAACCGCTTTTGTGGAGAATGTCCTGCCTCCGAGGACAATTCAGCTGATGAGGCTTTATTTTCCTTTTGGCGTGTTTTGCTTGGTTTACCGTTTGCAGCTAGTGATGCTTGTAGCCTGCTTGTCCTCAGTTCATCTTTCTTGCCAGATTTGATCCCCGGTCTACTGGTGTCAGTCAGTGTCTCTAACAAATATGCTCATTTACAATAGTAGTCAGACAGTCAGTCAGCAACTCACCTTACACAGTCTAACAGTAATTGATTGTACGAGTATTCACCCCTTTTCATATGACATCTGAACAAGTGTCCACCTGTGTGCAATGGGGGTGTTTCATATGATTTCCGCTAAATCACACCGGTTTCTGGGAAGCCTCACAGTTAGTTCAATTCCTTACAAAAATGACACCATGAAAATCCAGAATGAGGTTCTTCAAAAGCACCAATCAGTTGAGTAGAATATAAGAACATTTGCTAGTTTTGTATTTGTAATTTATTGCGACTTCAAGTTTAAGTTTATTAGTGACATAAAAGTACCTGATGCTATAGATCGGGTCCTGGGCACCCTGTACAGTATGTAATATTACTAAGTGTGATCTCAAAGACAAAAGGGATGACAGATTTTTTCCACTCCGAAACACTTCATGGACATCACCAAGACATGTCAAGTCAAATGTGCTTCCATGACTGCGGATCCGTCGACCTGCTGACTCTAGCCTGCAAGCTAATACAATAACGCGCTAACGGAGCATATTATATAACTGCCCCGGTGAAGTAACAAGGTGGTAACCAGGTTATGGAATCATTAGAGTGTGTTTCTCCGCAGGACAGAGAAAGCTCGAGGAAGCTACGGTCTGACAGATGGTCGTGGCGCGTGTGTGTGTTTGTCTGACGTGTTCGGTGTGTCGAAATGTAAACGTAAATATGAAAGACGGTGATTCAAACCAAATGGCACTGCATCCCCATGCACAGAAGTATCATAGACCCCTTTTTTTCCTATGATGCTAAAGCCATTATCATGTGGAAAACTAGGTCATGATATAATGGTCGTCACATAAAATTAATTTAATGATAATAATATATTGCATTTTAAGCGTCTTTCCAAAAACCCAAAGACACTCTACATCAAACACAATAATAAGAACGAATAACAATGATCAGTAATTTGTGTCTGAATCTGGACTGAAAACAGACTGTAGTGTAGATGCATGTTTACATGCCACGCTGAGGTTTTAGCTTAACCACGAACCCTTCTGAAAGAAAAAGGTTGAGAAATAATTATGAGCCCACTAAATCTTTCATGTGATGTTTCTTTGGCAGGTCTTCATGCTTTGGCGTAAAGGATTTCATTCATGCCAGTCGATTTCTCCTTCTCCTTTGTCACACTCTGTACAATCTTGTTTACTCCCACTGGCAGTATTATGTAAACATAAATAAATAATTAAATCACGTTTTGCGTCAGAATTAATTACATTCACACAACAATTTTAATAAATAATTCTGGGATTATCTCTTAGCTTCCACGTGATCGTTTATCAAATTAAATCTGCAGGGTAAAATCAAAGAATTCCGTATATCATGTATGATCGGCAAGGATCTTTGAGCATTTCCTGCTTGGCTCTTGTTCAAACTAATGAAACCCAAAGCCAGAAGAGTGTAAGCGAACTACAGACCAAATAAATACCCCTACATGTGCCAGGTAGTGTTTCGGTCCAAACATCACTAAACTTGCAAACTGTCTGAAGCGTGGGGGAGTTGAGCGGGGGAGACGGAAAGAGGTGGGGGTTATGATAGTGCTCTGAAGGGGGTAGGGGTTGTAATAGCGCTCTGAAGAAGGTAGGGTTTGTAATAGCGCTCTGAAGGAGGCGAGGGGTTGTAATAGCGCTCTGAAGGAGGTGGGGGTTGTAATAGCGATCTGGAGGTGGGGGTTGTAATAGTGCTCAGAAGAAGGTGGGGGTTGTAATAGCGCTCTGAAGGAGGTGGGGGTTGTAATTACGCTCTGAGGGAAGTGGGGGTTGTGATAGCGCTCTGAAAGAGGTGGGGGTTGTAATGGCGCTCTGAAGGAGGTGGGGGTTGTAATTACGCTCTGAAGGAGGTGGGGGTTGTAATAGCGCTCTGAAGTTGGTGGTGGTTGTAATTACTCTCTGAAGGAGGTGAGGGTTGTAATAGTGCTCTGAAGGAGGTGGGGGTTGTAATAGTGCTCTGAAGGAGGTGGGGGTTGTAATAGCGTTCTGCAAGTCCAGTGCCAAGGTGACCTGGCAGGCTAGAAGGAAAGGGACGGGGTGGGAGACCAAGGCCAAAAATGCTATTTTCTATTGCCCACGACCGATGGATAAACAGGTGGGTGAAGTGAGCGATGGTTGTAGGGAGAGATGTATTGGACCATGTGTAAACAGTGCCTTACTTTTGATCAGCTGTAGGTACCCTGGTCAAAGTGTACAGAATAGGGTCCCTACGGACTGAAATCTCTTCTTAAGAGGCTTTCCCATGAATCCCCCAAAAAAGTAAATGGATCAAAACAGGATATGGATCTGAATTTGTCCAATAAGAAACACTTTTTGCCTCTCTTTTTTATGTTGCTCCTTTAGGCAATATGTGTTATCTATGAGCTGGTCATAGGTTCACTGCATCACAGCGTGCCTGAACAAAGCATTTAGCCATAATACTAAACACTGACAACCCACCACAAACCCACAAGATGACTTATTGCTATTCGAAACCTATTTCCAACGCAGTTAAAACAACATGTTTTTTCATACCAGTGGTAAATGGTCTCGTATGCCACAACTTGCAGCCAATCAGCATTCAGGGTTTGTAATAACACATCCCTAGTTCAGGTCTGGGCTGGATTAACATCTAATCTGGTGGTCATAAAGCTCATTTTGGTTTGTGTTTGTGGCACAGATTCACCTTGCATATGTATCACATGTGACAAGCCATCAACACAGCACACACATTGCTCACCTGAGATACTGAGTGGCAATTGGTTTTTCACAAGTATTCCCCGTGCCTTGTCAGGTGCGAACTCAGAAACAGTTCCATTCCCTCCGGTGACTACCTGTGACCAGAGGGAAAAAGCCAGCATCCCGAGGGGGTGACTAGTCCAAGCCAGGGTAGTGTCGTGGAGTTAGCAAGCGTGAATCGCTTTTACAGCTTGATTGGGTTTTAGCTTGACTGGCATTGAGCTTGAATAGCTCTTAACCGTAGCGCCTTTTAGCTTTAACTGCTGTTCAGTTAACGTGTTATATTATATGAATATCAAGCCAACATTTTTAACTAAAGGATCAACAGAGTTTATTTCTACTGATAATTGTGTATTTTCTGTTTTTGGAAGGGGGACATACACACATATTTTTTATATTCACATACAAAAAAATATTTACTCCATTTTATAGATCATCATCATTGCAATACCAGGACAGAGGGTTTGATTTCCCGATCACCTACATACAAGACATTTATGCATGTGTGACTGTTAATACTAATAAATCTATTATTATTCACACTGGGAAAGCATATGGAATTCCACAGAATTCCTCGAAAACTGGGTTTAACATGAACATAGATTACAAGTCAGTATGTTTGGAGTGTATGTATTGACAGATGGCGGAGTGTGTGTGTGTGCACTTGCGCGATGGCTGTCAGAGTGTGTGGCACTCTCGAGGAGATCAGCACCGTGGACAGCGCCCGTGTGGCCATGTTGAATTGCCGGTCGCTGTCCACCGCTCAGGGTGCTGTCATGAGACTACGTGTCCAGATGCTATGCAGGACTGACCCTTACACGCACATACACCCCTCTAGGGGTGGATAGAGAAGGAAGGGCCTCCCATCAGTGGGTCAAAGTTCCCGGGGGAGGGTACTATTGACCTTGTGCTGATTGGCCGCTTCAAGCTGCCAGCTGGCACTCTGATAGGCAGAGCTCATGGAGATCAAGAGCGCGAAACGTATAAAAGCATTCTATCCCAAGACGACAAGACAACACACGCCACAACATAACCTATGTCAAAGTATTGATACCAAGAAACTAAAACAAGCAATGAACATGAACACAATTCACAATAAAGCATATACTATGCAGACAGGTTGGACGGATTCAGCAGGCGTATTGATCAAATAGCGGCTTGGTAAGTTTGTCTCTTTAGGAACGATGTGTGACTAAAGGGTTAAGCTTAGGATGTTTAGGATTATTTTGTTTAAATGTTATCAAATGAAGGTTAAAGGTGTGTTAAGATGTTAATACAGCTTTGTTACAGGGGGAAAAGTACAGTATTTAGTGAGTACACTAATGTATCGTCAGTGTTATGGTGTCACCACTGTCTCTTACTTGTCCATTGTCCTTTCTCAATATATATTTTCCGTGAAGGTTACATGAAGTTTGCAAAAGCACATGAAATCGATTGACTGTAAAGCCTCCATCCACTTCCGCTATTGGCCATTTCGCGTCGAGAAAGACACGTCTTCTTTATCCATCGTGTGAAACAGTTGGTTTAGGACATCGCGTGCCATTTTCACAAACGCCCGGTAAACCCTACGTGTATTGGCATTTGTTGTTTACACAGCTAGGCTTAAGGTTTCATACCACCTGGGAAAACATATCACATGGATAATGGATGTCAAAAGGGCACCAAACAAAAGCAGTCTGTTGGATTGGACGACAGACGGGAAACCTGGGCCAATCTGTCAGCGCAATGGATTATTCTTAGCTGGATGAAGGAGAGATGGGGGCAAATATGGCACAATGGGAATTATATATCATTTTGATTTGACTATGACGTGCCTGCATTCTCCTCCCCCAATTAGCAAAGTTCACGGGATGCCTTATGAAAGCTACGGGAGTCCTGTCAGCTGACCAGAGGCATGGGGCCACTGTCAGGAAATCTCCTCTGCATGGCTGCCCCAAACCATTTTACAGTGTGGGCCAGATAGCACTCTGTTTCTTACATAGTACACTGCGTCTGATCTGAACCCTGACTGGTCAAAAGTAATGCACTTTTTAAGCATTATGGGCCAAGGTGGCATTATGGGCCAAGACACTGTCTATCATGGTCTTCTCCAGGGACGTTGCTGGGTTCAACCGGCTTCAACAGGCTTCAACATGATGGATTTACAGAGCTAAGCAGAGCCTGGACTGAGCAGGTTGAGGCGAAGCGTGGACAGGCAGTACGGCAGCAAGCGACGGTATTCAATCAACAGAGGTGTTGACGCAAGCGTGTTTCCACAGAAACCCTGCGCGCGCGCTAGGAATAGGTTTCCTGTAATCCCCAGAGAATCGGACACTGGAACGACAAATAACTCGGAAACTGTCCCCCATGATGACCAGCCTGTCTTTCTTTCCGCTCACAACGACATTTTGGTCCACCGTGACATGCCACTGTCTTTTCCAAATGAGCTTCTCCCTTCTCCCATTTGCGACCTGAAGAAACGCGGGTCTTCGCGCTGATTCATGCGCGGCAACGATCCTGTCCGGAGAGGCGGAGTCTCCAAACATCGCAGGAGTGTTTTAATCTGGACACAGTGACGGCAGAGTGACGGCGATGACAAACGAGCGCCGCATGATTCAGTAGGTTCAGCACGTTAGCCCGCCTTATTGGGGAAACAAGATGGCCACGGCGTGTGTAAACAGCAACGTGGACAGGTTGCCAGAGGCTAATGAATTCTGGCATAGTGTATATGCAGAGCAAGGCCTAGCGGAGTGGCTGAACTGAGAGGATCTGTGGACGCTGGCGAATACATCCTTCCAGAGAAAAAAGCATGACGCTAATATAATATGAATCATGTGATTTGTACAGGACCAACTCTCCACCGCTCTCTCTCCATATGTTTTTCCCATGCCGTTCTCCTCCCTTTATGCATTTATTCCCCTGAGATCTTTTCTCACACTCCTTCTCTCCCCCTACGCACTCTTTCCATACCCACTCTCCAACCCCCCCCCCCCCCTTTCCTTTCGGCTCCCCCTCTTTCCCTCTCCATTCACTGGCCACGGTACTGCCTGATTTAGCCAGTGCCGTAGGCTTGTAGTCACTGGCGGTGCTATAGAGGGCCATGTAAATGTCACCGTCTCAGAGGCCGTGCTTGGCCAAGCGCGAAATGAAATCTGGCAGAGTTTTAGGGGCCTGTTTTGGCTCGCGTTGCGCTTCTGTTCGTTCCTCTGTACAAAGGGCCCTACATAAATAGACGGCGCATATGTTATGACTACATCAGATGTCCCACTTCCTTTTTAAGGCCTGCTCCCTTATTTTCTGGGGGGGAGAAGGAGTAAGATGCCAGGAGAACATGGTTGCTGTCAATATGCACGTGCCATGCGCCCGTTTACCCAAGATTCATAGATGTGTTGCTTAAGGAACGCAGTGGAGAGCTTTTGGATGATACGCAAATATGACAGTGTCTCACAGATGCCTTCAGTAATTCCCAATGCACTAACATACCCAGGTCCTTCTTATATTCTGTCTTATTTTCTGTCTGTTTTGTCCTTGTCTGTTGTGTACCTATTCAAAAAGTGGCGGCAGGAAACTTTTAACATCACCTTTAAATTATATTATTTGTACCTCGTTCAAAAATCTCAGAAACATAGTTACAATTCAATAATAGTTCCGGTTAGGCTGTCCACACATACATTCACATTTGTCTAACGCTCTAACATTCATGCCTAACTTAACCTAGCCGATAATGCCAGAAGTCAACTATTTTGTGTGATTCAACCACAGTTTAAGGACATTTTTGTCTCCTTAATATAGGTAAATCAAACACAATGCATCTATCTTGCAGTCAGAAAGACCTGTTTCCTCAAATAAATCAAATGCAAATGTTTACAGCCATGAGAGAGAGAGGGGGCAGTGTGTGGGAAGCTCTGAGGCAGGGGGAAGGCTGGTTTACTAGAGGCTTTGCAGAGCCAGTAGTAGGTAACTGTGACACCTGGGACGATGCTTGGTAAAAGGTCTCAATTAGTGAAAGATGAGAGGATGAAAAACATAAAGGAATTCTCTGGCTGGCAGCTGTGAATTTAGTTTCTCCATCTGTAGTGCTAAACAAATCCAGAAGAGCCATTTCATGCTTCTCTTACAGACCATGTACAGCCGAAGAGCAATGCCTTTTCACGTGCATTTTCGAAAGTTATTTTGTAACCCGTGTTATCACGAAAGCATTACATATGTCAATATGTAATGCTTTCGTGATAACACGGGTTACAAAATAACTTTCGAAAAGTTCCCAGCTTCTTGACACCTCAGATCGTCAAGTTTTTCAAAAAAATATTTGACTGTGATACGGCGACTGAAGGACCACCCAGCAAAAAACAGACATTTTGGGAGTGAAGCTGTAAAGGTCGGTTAAGGTGAACATCCCAAAGGAGCCTTTTTATCCTCCCAAAGACTTTATCAGGACGGACTGGGCACATAGCCGAACTTGGTCCTGCCCTGGGATGGTCCCGGATAAGCTTGATAATAGCTATAAGCTACTAGCTATTACAACCGTTAAAGTAATGGGATCATTTCCGAATCCTTCCCCCAATTAGCGTCACCCTCACGGATCCTCCTTTGAAAAAGAAGCCACTACTCCCCATCCATTCCTCATAGAGCACTTGGCATGACGGTCCTTAGTCTGCTAGGGAGGTGTGCTGCTTGCTTCAGGAGGACGGTCACAAATACTCTGTCCCATTCCATTTATACGCGCACCTCCACCGCTAATCTCATTTAATGGGCTCTTAAATAAATCTCCCGACTTAAAATAGGTGGTGGGAGAGGCTCGAAGGACATGGGAGGGCTCTCCCTGAGTGGGTGACAGGCCATGGAGACTACCCTACCGCCTGGAGGTAAGTGGGAATCCCCTTGAACTAGGATTCGCTGCACATCACCCAAAGCACATGATGGACAAGGACGAGCCACAGCGCCTTTCTCAGGGTCAGAGGTCCACAGACAGAAAATCAACATATTTAAGTCTATAAATATACATACACATTAGTACACATAGACACATATACATACACACAAAGTTTCCTGCCTTGTTGAATATAAAAAAATATATATTATAGAACAGTATCTGGTTTTTTGGATTTCCAGCAAAGAAATGATGACCATATTAGCACGAGACTAGCCCAACTGTGACCAAAGAAGTGGGCAGGCCGAAGCTGATTTAACAGCCGGCCCTAAATGCTAATGAAGGTGCGGATCTGCTGTCGTATGCTTTTCAACCCAACAAAAATACGGTCTGCCTTGGCCATACAAGCAAGATATTGCAATGCCTAGAAGACACATGGCTCAGTCCTTACAAACATTTACAATTATAACCACTGTGAGTTGGCATTGTCATCGTCGTGGGGATCGTTGGGATGTCATAGCGTTATAGTGGTGATGTGCAAATAAACAAACAACCCCGACAAATTCGACTAAAGTCACACTTTGATGACAGCTCTCAGTTCTCGTGGCTTGAGAATATGAAACAAAAAGAAATTCTAATAAGATAGAAAGTGTGCAGTGAATCATTAATGAACAACCACATTAAGGAAATGAGCGCAAAGCTTTATTTCAGTGCCAACACAATCTGATTAGGCTCTGTTTTTGCGAGAGCTGTGAAAGAGAGCCATTGGCAATAAAAAGGCAATTCTGACTCTGTTAATGCCCGTCTCAGTGGCTTTGTGGATAGAGTCCTACCACCAACCAATTAATCCCAAAAGAGGGATGCGGTGCGTCTCCGCATTACAGAGATTGTGGAGAAGGTCTGGAAATATGGTAGCACCCTGTCTAATGGGTGTACTTTGACTCAGATACAAATCAAATCAACTGAATTGCTGTAGAATTACTTCAGTACTCTATGAATGTTAAAAGGCACTGGCAATTCCAGTGGTTCAAGACGCTGCATTACTGAAGCATGTTTGAATCCAGCCAACTGCTCTTTAACCAAAAACTCTCATTATCTTCCCACAATCTTACAAATAAAGGACTGTCTAGATAAGATTAAATTCCAACAATCATAGTTTGTCATGTAACTGCCATTTTCTTCTGAAAGGTTTTTTGAAAGGTTTTCCAATTTCGTAAAAAATGAGAGAACTGATATATCACATGTACATATGTGTTCATTCTCCATAACATCCAGGGAATTCTCAATAGACCTCCAGATTTGTCGAACCATTGATCTGGGGAAGGTGATAAAAACTGCTAAAGCGTTAAAAGCTTACATAGCCACACTGGGAACCACAAATGTGAAATGGATGTTTCTAGAGCTAGCAGTCAACCAAACTAAGTAACCAGGCAAAAATGGCCTTGGGGAGACCAAGAACCCAATGGCTTATATGCAGATAGGAAAACCTGCCAGAAGAAATCAATGCAAAACTCCATCAATAAGTTATTTATGGTAGAGTAGCGAGACGGCTTCCACTCCATGGTGATGGGAGCATCATGCTATGGGGATGCTTCTCAGAGTCAGTTACTGAGAAAATGGTCTGTATTGAGTGAAGCAAAATGCAGAGATGTCCTTGAAGAAAACCTAAACCAGTGCACATAGGACCTCTGACTGTGGCGAAGAATAATCATCCAGCACAAAAATGACACAAAAAACACAGCACAGACAACACTGCAGGACCAGTCTGTGTATGTTTTTAAGCAGCCCAGCCAAAGCCTTGATTTGAACCCTATCAAACATATGTGGGGAGACCGGAAGATCACAGTTCATCAACTCTCCCCACCCAAGAGAGCTGTGAAAAGCCGGTAGGGACGTATCTAAGAAACTGTGATCACTGTCATAGGTGATTCTATGATGTATGAACAAAGGGTCTAAACACTTATGTAAAATTCAATATTTTGTTTTATTATTTTCAATAAATGTATATACACTTTTTTGCTTATTTTTTATCTGCTAATGTGGAGTATTGTGTAGGGTCATGGCAAAAGCATTTATTCATTATAAATGATGTCAATAACACAATGATATGTGGAGTAAGTGAAGGGTTCTGTATACTTTCCAAAAGCAGTGCACCGTGTTTCAGTAGAAAATCCAGCAATATTTCCAATTTATTTAAATACATAACAAACCCAGCATGTACATATAGAAGTGCTCTTCTGCAGTGAGATTCCACAACCAGCCTAGATACCAATGTCGGAAAGCTGCTCCACTAGATCAAACACCCTGGATAATGCTGTCAGTGCGTAGAGGAAATCTCTGTTTTCCAAATGACATTCTATACCCTTGGTCAAGCCCTACTTAAAATGACGAAAAGACTAATGTAGTGCCATTTGTGTTGCAGGATAAACCAAATGCGAGCCTGGGAGATTATTAATACAGCCCAATTCCCCAGCGTCTGGGTAAAGCCAAAGGCCTTGTTGATCAAATACGTTTCCCGAACAATGGCCGTGCCCTTCCACAGTCCGAGCATGTCCCAACAGCCGGAAGGCAAACAGGCATGCACCCATCCTTTCGCTGCCTCTTCCGTGTTCCAGCATGGACATTGTCTCTTGGCGCTGCGAACATATGTGTGTTTTCATCAGCAAATGGACTACCTAATACGTGGGTCATAAGCAGACAAAGCCCCTTCTCAGAAAACATTTCATTTCTGCCAAGCCTGCTTTGACATTAATGGTATAACCGCACGTGGAAGCAGAAGTTTTGTCAAGCGCCGTCACCGCTGCGAACGGGCCTAGAGGTGAAAGCCCACTCTGACTTAATAGCCATTAGCATAGCGTAATCGTCATGGAAGGCGAGCAATAAAACAAAGCACAATGCCTAGGTTCTGGTTCACTTGACGTTGTAGGAGGCTAATGGATGTAATCACGCTAATGTGTCATAGCATCTCTGTGGCCTCATAAGACCTGTAGGCGAAAAACAGCATCGTCCCACACAGACGATTCAAGCTGAGAATCAACTCACTGTCTGTGCGTATTTCTGTCTATGCCTTGGCCTGAGCGCATTCAGAAGGAAGAAGAGACTTGATACAAGTTCCTTACAGTGACATTCGATAACAGGGATTTAAAGCTGGGGCGAACGCCGCAGTCACCATAACAAAAGACCGTAGAAAAATAAAGACTACACGGCTATTGAATATAACGTCTGTGCCTAGAGAGCCTCTAGACTTCTGCCAAGACTAGAGCAATAAAGGGAATTGATCTGACTTCACAGACAGACAGACAGCCTCAGAGGGCACTCAGTATTAACCTAACCGGTTAGATGGGAGGCCTTTGATGGGATCTGCCAGTCTGGTGAGAAATTCCCTCACCCAGGCAGTAGCTTACTCAATAAAAGTATTCTGCATGTCTTTCTGGGAACACTGGGTTTTTGTTCCACTTTTTGAAACTCTATTTCAATGTCACAAAAAGAAACAGGCTTCTCCGAAGGGCGCCCAGAGGCCCCTGTTATTCCTCTCCTCGAACCCTACTAGCTGAAGCACTATCGGACAGCTCCCAGTACGCCAATACAACGAGCTGAGGGCCCCAGAAGCCATGGGGCTTAGGTAATAGGGAACATGCAGGAGCGCTTGCTATGCTTCCTCCAGCGATATTGGCAGGCTCAGAAGTGAGAGAGGGAGAGAGAGAGGGAGTGAGAGAGAGAGAGGGAGTGAGAGAGAGAGGGAGTGAGAGAGAGAGAGAGAGAGGGAGTGAGTGAGAGGGATGGAGTGAGAGAGAGATGAGGGGAGAAAAGCCGGAGGGGCATTAAACCGAAGGTGTCCCGTCAATCCTCAACCCATAACTTGTGGATGCAAAAGGGATGGGACCCCACCAAATGCACTGCACGATAATAAACATTTGGTGCCGCGAAATAAATACAAAGCTCAGATCTTCCTCAAAGCGACATGTTTGCAATGTCGCTTTAAATGCCCAGGGTTGTCGGTTCATTTCCTCGAATGACAAGCTTATTGAAATGCATGCAACTCAGTGCTTTAAGACTTGGGAAAAACTGGATTAAGACTTGGGAAAAACTACACTTCATTATATCAACATTGGTATAGTTGTAAAGGCGTGTACAGCAGATAAGACACAATTCCAATGCGGTTTGAGGCTGGAACTATTTGTAGTTACACCCTCACAGTTTTTTTCTCATGTCCCTTCTTGCAATACTCTTAATTTTTCAATCGAATTTATAGTCTCCTTAAGGTGAGACGTGCGGTAAACCAGACCCTTCATGGTGTAAAAACAGCAAGGGCCCCGCGGTATACCAGACCATCATGGTGTAAAAACAGCGAGGGCCACGCGGTATACCAGACCATCACGGTGTAAAAACAGCGAGGGCCACGCGGTATACCAGACCATCACAGTGTAAAAACAGCGAGGGCCAAGCGGTATACCAGACCATCACGGTGTAAAAACAGCGAGGGCCACGCGGTATACCAGACCATCACGGTGTAAAAACAGCGAGAGCGGTATACCAGACCATCACGGTGAGATGAAAATGAGGCAAAGAGAAAAGAGGCTGCAAAAGGGCAGCAGCTGCAGAAGATAAAAGATTTAAAAATATTGCAAATCCTTCTATCTCCCCTCCAAAGCGTTCCCTGTAATCCGTCTGCATCTGGTTATATCGCCAGCCCAGAGGTCACAGGGGCTATCGTGGACCAATGGATGGCCTCAAAAAACTGCGAAACGAGATAAAACTCTGAACAGGGCATGCAGCATGGCTGTCCAAACACTACTATTTAATAAATGCATCAGTGAGATAATAATGTTCAGCTTTTTCTTTTGGCGTCCAGAAACATAACATGTTCTAAACAGACAGGACAGGAAGCCCCCAGCCATCTTTATTGTTTTGATAATTGTTTAGCGCAAAAAGAAAATCCTTTAATGCATTGTTGGATTCATTCGCGGCATTCTTTCTTGACGAAGAATCCCAAATGAAGAACCTCCGATTAATTCGGCCTCATAAGATCATTTCATGAACCATTAACGGGTGTACTCCGCCGTGATGACACTGCAAAATGCGGAAGATGAAGGAACACAACGACATTGACCTCCAGTGGTGACAGTTCAGTTCCGTCCTATAGAACCAGCAGTGGTAGTGACAGCAATGGAGGCCTTCTGCAGCAAACCAGCTCATAGCCACCGACATCCACCGTCGAAATGACAGCGGTATGAATGGAAGCCATTGGGTCCATTGGGACTGCAGAGTAAATAAGCACTAACCACGACACGGAGTCCTTCATTAACTGGTAAACCGGACAAAGGGAGGGGAGAGTGGGTAATTGCTGCTGCATCCAACGCTACATCCCATGATGGCACAGCAGACATCCATATGGGACACACGAACAGAAGAATGTCCTTAAGGGAGCTTGCAGCCTGCGTCTGGCGTCTTCAACAAGGGAGAACATTCATCGATTAACAAACTGAAGCAAAGAGAATTGAGGTGCAGGCCAGCGGAGCAGGAGGAATCTGCGGACTGTATGGGGGAAATGGGTTGCCTCTCTCAGAGATAAGTGACTGTGAAAAAGGCCCGCTATCCACTTCTCGGTTTAGGGAGGTGTGTCGGGGCCGAACAGAGGTGGGATTATCTTATTAAGCATGGCATATTTGGAGGGGCCAAATTAACTCCAAGCTTGGACAACCCTGATAATTACACTACATCTGCCATGTCACTCTTGACATCTCACGCTGGATGTGTGCAGCCTTGTCTCTCTGCGTCAGACCACACAACGGGGGCTGTGTGAACACCATGTGACTACCATATTACAAGTGTTTTGGTTTTATTTTCATATAATTTCCCCTAATTAGCATTTCCTTTTCTACGTATTTAGGCACTTATCTGACTTGCTGCACTCAATTTTTATCGTTCCTTTCATCCTGTAATGGGATTTCTTTCCTCATTGTCCGGCAAAAATGTCATCCTCTAGGTTCAGTGCTCCTGTATGCTGTCCTAGCCACTTAGCCAGTGATTCGCGGGTCAAGCCCTTAAGGCCCTGTGGCACTCTTATCCTGTTTTAATCTCTTGACGCTATAGAAGCAGGATTAGGCTACTAAAACACATGTGTATGTATGTCGACTAGGAAAACCAACTAGTCAACATACAAACAGCTTCACCAAATAAAGCAGAACGAGAAGAAACGAGTGATAAACTCGTAATTAAATTCACTAGTAGCAAAAATAATCGTCTACCAAAAATGTTCAACGTCTTGGGCGAATGGATTGGGCCCAACACTTTAGTAATGCGTTTTCCTGAATACTAGCAAATCGACTTTACTACAGTATAACAGTCAACCTCACAGCGAGGTTGCACACTTAGTTACTGTTGATTCAAAAATGAAATTGACTTGTTCTATCTAAACAAATTGAATTATTCAATATAATAAACACGTTGAAACAATTGGTTGAACGAAGACCGCTTGACTCGTGAACCCTTGCGGAGTGTTAATCGATTACATGATCAACGCGGTCTATCTTTTCTGCTAGTGCTTGCTTTGCCCTTATAATTAATTTGCCCGCCATATGCTCAACGATGAAAAAACCAGAACATATCACATGACCATTCATGACAAACTCTAAGGTGGAGTTAGAGGTTAGCCTATGTAATTTTGACCAACTATTCAATCCTCCTATTGAATACACAGAAGCCATGTGTATCCCAATATCACTGCTTGTTTTTCTCTCAGCGCAAGTCTTCATCACCTCACGTCAAGTGAATTGGCATGCTCATTCTTAAAAACATTTTCTTTGCTAAATTACTTTTATGTTTGTACATTTTACCGTCCCATAACAATGTGCTCCGCTCAACCACAGATCACATACATCGGTTACGCGACAGACGAGCTACTATCACTTCACACGCGACCAATTTCACTCAGTAGACTATGCCAGCCGTGTAACAACGGAAATCCTCACTTAAACATGATATTATATTTGATTCACATGCATTTTGTAAAGAGAGGTCAAGATCAACAAATTGGGTGATATGCAATATCTGCTTCCCCTTAGTTAAAATACGACTATGTTCGAGGAAAACATTTTATCTCTGCACGGGTTAAAGACAAAAAATGTCCCACATTTTAATTGTAATGAAACATTAATTTGACAAGTCTGAAATTAGATAGGCCACTGTAAACAGTAACTAACAGGCAAAGCATTCAGTGTAGTCAATTAAGATTATGGTTAGAAGTAGCCTCATTCAGTATCTTGGAATTAGACAAACCATTTTTATTTACGCACACAGCCTACCTTGGCGCGTTAGTAGAAAACAGCAAGCATTCCTTGGTAATAATCCTATGCAATTCGCCGCTTTTGAACAGAAGCTTATTTTGCTAATGAAAGCTCGATGGACAACAGACAGGACGTCCACTGGTTGTAAAGTCTAAGTCTGTAGTGGCTGCCTGTAGACTACACCTACAGTACCTGACCGTCTGTGCGCCGCTGCAGCATAGAAGATCGCATGGAACTGCGCTTGGGCTGAGCACAGCATTGAGGAAAACCCGGAATGGCGTCCTGGGATCGAACGCTCTGCCTACTGTAAATACTGTCCCAGAAACTCAGTATTTAAAAATAAATTGGTAAAACTAACTGGTCGCGCTCTCCAATTTTATAGATGTCATAATCATATAGGCATATGATTAAAATATGATTAAAAATCACAAAGATTCCACTGAATAATGTTGCTATTTATTCTACTTAAATCCTGTTTAAGTATTATCTTCAGCATTTTAACACTGTCAACTATTTTAATAGATGTTTAATTATATATACTTCATGAACTTTAGATAGCAGTCTACAGCTAGGCTACTGAGTTTACATCGCCAAATTATTATGTAAAATCCTTTACATTTCTAAATATATATTAGAATGCAATATAGAATCTACTGTGCGCTTTGTTGACTCAAATTATGAAAATCCTAATTGACAAGCAGGCCACCTAAACTGTTTCGCTGTTATTAATTCTAGTGTAGAAACAGTGATACAGTATTGGTGAACTTGGTGAAGTTAATTTAAAACGAAAAATGCAAACGACATATCCAAATAAAACAATTCTAGGAAAATCAAATAAATGTGTTCCAAAATGCTTTACCCAAATACTACCGTAATCCAATAACGTCTCAGGCATTAACTTCAGTCATCACTCATTTTCAATCTACTGGACAGATCACACAACTTTAAATATTGTGTGTCACTTTTGTATCCGAGCCTTTCTTTTTTCATAATTCCCTCTTTAAATATACAGTTCCCCTGATCACTGCTGTAAATAAATAACCCGTCTTAACCTACAAACTGTCCACCTCTTTGCAACATTCCAAGGCCCAGTCCGTAAAAGAGTTTACTATCGAAAAATAAGTAATGAAAATCGAAATATATAATAATTCCAAAAATGTACAAAAAGTATATTTGCTATTGACAGCACTCTGATGAACTGATAAACACACTTGTGCGCATCAATGTGCTGTGTATACAACACAACATGGACATGGAAAGCCTCGCAGAAAGTGGTAACATATAAATGGAAAACCTCGTATAAAGTGTACTGTCAAATGTAAGATAAATTAGGCTTGTCTGTGTGTCTGCAGTATAAGCCGAGATACGTTAAATGTGTTCACAGAAGAGATGTCGCTTTAGTATCATTTATTCAAATAAGACCCGATTCTGTGTTTTGCATGATTTTGTATCATCTGTGCTTAGACAACCCAGTACCCATTGTAATGTGCCACTGCTACTGCAGTAGCAAGCGCACTGTAATGCATGCCAGCCTTCAATGTCTCCGCCCTTAGAAGTGATTTGTGGACTAAATACAACGACCAAACTGCAAGTGTCTGCTAGAATGTAAAGGGCAATGATAAGCTGCCTGAAAGAAAAGGCAACCCACAACCTCACCGCCATCTGTAGGCATCGTCATTTGATGTAACAAGACGCATCTTTCAATATTATGGCTGACAACGCCGGCTGTTTTTGCGGAGCGGGACTTTTCTAAACAATGTATAGTACGCACGGAGTGCGCATGCGCCACCACGCAACTCACGCTCTCTCACGCACGCACGCACACATGTGTTGGCCTTCCTTTAACAGTGGGGACCTAAAACTTAATCCTGCCATACAAATCAATTCTATATAATTCTGTAATCTGTATAGATAACCTTAGATTCAATAACCTAACTTTGCCTGTGCAATTCAAGGTTTTAAACCTCCAAGAAATGTCATAATTCAAAACACAACTTTTGATCTTAAACTTAATCTAGCTCTGACAAATAACCAAACAATTAATAACATTTTAGATTACACTCTTACTTACCTCACCAGTAAGCCTCTAATGGAATAAGGTTTAGCTATTTATATTGTATTTATATTGCTCTTTCTGTATAAAATGGCAAAATCTAAATGTGCAAAGTGCCTATGAACAATTGCCTCAATTGCTAAATACAAAATGTAATTTCATAAGAATATGATTCTGTATCGTCATGTGCATAGACACAAGGGGTGTATACATGGGTTGGTATATACGTTAATGGGTGTGTATTTGTGTTTGTATGTATAAAAAAAATAATAGTTTAAAAAATAACTGCTTAGGCATTTTCTCAAAGAAATTTAACGTTTTTTTGGTGACTTTTATGGGCAGTTTCAAAATCCTGGACTAAAAATCAAGATCAATGGAGATTCATGGACAATTCATCTTCCTTTGTATTCGAAGGATCTGATTTGATCTAAGTGTGTGTACATATGATCTGACATTTAGATGTGAATATATGTTTGTGTATTCACTTTACTGTTTCGGATGCTGTTGAGATTTTGGATGCGGTTATATATGCATTTATTATCATTATTTGTTATATTTTTTGTGGAACAAAACCAAATGGCCTCAACCTACAAATAACACCAACTCTAACTCTATAGCCTATTGCAAGTGTTACTCTACACCTAACCTTAAAGCTGAAAATCATTTCCCAAAGGTTTGACTGGCCAAAAAAAAACATGGGATAGATTTGTCAGGATTTACTATCTGTGTGGGGACATCTACTCCGCACATGTACACATAGACCTGGATCACATAGGCATTCACACACTCACACACACTAATAAAGGGAACATTCCGTCATCATCATTATAAATGTCACCATTCAAGAGGTGCACTGTGCCTCGCAGCTCTGGTCTGAAGTGAGGAAGAACGCGCATGTGCACATGTGCACGTTCACACACACACATTAGAGAAGGCTGATGAATGACCAGGCTTTTGGCTTTCTCTTATGAGCTAGTGGAGCAAAACCCTCTGTGCCTAGAAGATGGATTCCAAAACAACACTCTACTGCACGCTTAAATGCAGACCTCGGGGCAACTGCTCTGCAACCAGGACAACAGAGGAGAAACGCTGTAGTTACACCACTACTGACATGATGGACATACGCATACTCATACACATTGTAAGCTTCACTTCGCAGAAATGGGATATATATTATGTACATATGAGTCACACAGGGTTACATAAGAGATTACAGGCACATTTCACGAAAAAGCCTATTGAATATATCATTTAAACACTAAAGGTGCAGTACGTCGGATAATACATGAAATAGGCATCCATCAGTTAAATTGCCCTCTTAAATTGAAACCATAGGTTTGAGCTGTGGTTTAGGTTTAAAATGGGAGGCTGGGGTAGCCATTGATAGGAGATGCCGAAGATGAGCATGATGGGAAAAGGATCCACACCCCGTAATTGTGTTCTTTAAACAAACTTCCGAATCAGGCTCAGTATTATTAGCAATGCTTCCAAAGGGAGGGTGCTGGAGTCCTGAAAAACCTGAAAAATCATTTTGATATCTACTAACATATTTAAAAATCTCTCTGACTAAGCTGTTTAGTTAAACAACAATTATATGTTTTCACACTGTTTAGGGTGTATGCTGTAAGCATAAGCATTTATTTTATACAGTATTTCCTTATTTCAGAGGGCAATTACTTGGCCTACCTTTATATATTGCCCATTTCCCTTGTTTATACAGTGCATCCAGAAAGTATTCACACCGCTTCACTTTTTCCACA
Organism: Novumbra hubbsi; assembly: GCA_016801125.1. Classification (NCBI taxonomy): domain Eukaryota; kingdom Metazoa; phylum Chordata; class Actinopteri; order Esociformes; family Umbridae; genus Novumbra; species Novumbra hubbsi. The sequence continues at coordinate 79,135 of JACXGK010000323.1, forward strand.
TGTTGTTATGTTACAGCCTTTTTTCAAAATTAATAAAATTATTTTTTTCCCCTCAACATTCTACACCCCATATCTCATAATGATAACGCGAAAAAAATCACATGTACATAAGTATTCCCAGCCTTTGCCATGACACACAGAATTTAGCTCAGGTGCATCCTGTTTCCACTCATCATCCTTATGATGTTTCTAAAACTTGATTGGAGTCCACCTGTGGTAAATTCAGTTGATTGGACATGACTTGGAAAGGCACACACCTGTCTATATAAGGTCCCACAGTTGACAGTGCATGTCAGAGCACAAACCAAGCCATGAAGTCCCAGGAATTGTCTGTAGATGTCTGAGGCAGGATTGTATCGAGGCACAGATCTGGGGAAGAGTACAGAAACATTTCTGCAGCATTGCAGATCCCAATAAGCACAGTGGCTTCAGAACATGAGAAACAAAATTATCTGGTCTGATGAAACAAAGATTGAACTTGTTGGCCTAAATGCCAAGCCTCATGTCTGGAGGAAACCAGGCACCATTAATTACCTGGCCAATACCATCCCTACAGTGAAGCATGGTGTTTGCAGCGTCATGCTGTGGGGACAGTTTTCAGCAGCCGGAACTAGGGAGACTAGTCAAGATCTAGGGAAAGATGAATGAAGCAATGTACAGAGACATCCTTGATGGAAACCTGCTCCAGAGCGCTATGGACCTCAGACTGGGGTGAGGGTTCATATTCCAACAGGACTACGACCCTAAGCACCAAGCCAAGATAACAAAGGAGTGAGTTCAGGAGAACTCTGTGAATGCCCTTGAGTGGCCCAGCCAGAGCCTACAATTAAACATCTCTGGACAGATCTGAAAATGGCTGTGCACAGACGCTCCCCATCCAACATGCAAAGAAGAATGGGAGAAACTGCCCAAAAATAGGTGTACCAAGCTTGTAGCATTATACTCAAAAAGACTTGAGGTTGTAATTGCTGCCAAAGGTGCTTCAACAAAGTATTGAGCAAAGGCTGTGAATACCTACGTACATGTTTATATTTTCGTTCTTAATTTTTGCAAATCAATTAAAAATATTAAACAAACTTTTTTCACTTTGGCCTTATGGGGTATTGTGTGTAGACATTTGAAGAAAAAATGTTAATCCATTTTGGAAATAGGCTGTAACATAACAGAATGTGGAAAAAGTTAAGTGCTGAATACTTTCCGGATGCACTGTTCCCCATTCACAATTAATTATGTGTGGATTGATTGTTTATTTCATTTATGTTAATAATAGGCTACAATTTGGGAATAAACTCCAGATAGGTGGATTCATCCATCTATGTATAGATCCATCCAGTATAATATTGGCAGTATTAGTAATGGATGGATAGTATGTGTAACCCCTTTATTTTTGCACACTAACATCATTCAGTACATACAGTTCCTCCATGTCAACGTACAGGACATGGGGCTGTAGTAATCCCCCTGGGACAGCTGTGTCATTGCATTTGCATCACCGTGAAGCACGTCTGACCACCATACAGACAACCACATCAAAGTGCATTACAGCCCAGCTGTCTCAGTCAGTAGAGATGAGAGAGGCGAATAGAGGAGACGAGGAGAGAAGAGAGAGGAGGAGAGAGGAGAAGAGAGAGGAGATGATATAGGAGAAGAGAGGGTAGAAAAAAAGAGGAATCAAGAGGAGTAGAGAGAAGAGGTGCCAGGTATATCACTTCCAGGCAAAATGCACGTCTGAGACCGGAAGCAGACACCTTTTGGTAGTCTGTAAATGAAGAGGTGACCACAAAATGCACGTCTGAGACCGGAAGCAGACATCCTTTGGTAGTCTGTAAATGAAGAGGTGACCACAAAATGCACGTCTGAGACCGGAAGCAGACACCTTTTGGTAGTCTGTAAATGAAGAGGAGACCACAAAATGCACGTCCGAGACCGGAAGCAGACATGCTTTGGTAGTTTGTAAATGAAGAGGTGACCACAATATGCACGTCCGAGACCGGAAGCAGACATCTTTCTTTTGGTAGTCTGTAAATGAAGAGGTGACCACAAAATGCACGTCCAGGACGGGAAGCAGACATCCTTTGGTAGTCTGTAAATGAAGAGGTGACAACAAAATGCACGTCTGAGACTGGAAGCAGACATCCTTTGGTAGTCTGTAAATGACGAGGTGACCACAAAATGCACGTCCGAGACCGAAAGCAGACATCCTTTGATAGTCTGTAAAAGAAGAAGTGACCACAAAATGCACGTCTGGAAAAATCGCCCTGGCATGGACAGATGCAGTAATAAGAAAGACTTGTAGCTGTGATCCTTCCCTTAGTTTGGTCCTCTCCATCTCAACATGCAATAGCATGCTATCAATAATTCAGAGAGGAGGAGATGACGTGAAACATGAAAGCACTAAGCAAGCAGCAAATACAATAGAGTACAGTGGAGTACATAAAACAGTAGAATGCAGTGAACACTAGAAATAAAGGGCAAAGTGGAATGCAGGGTATAGTCGAATACAGTATAATAGAATACAGGGTAGATTATGGTACATTAGAATACAGGGTAGAATACACTACAAAATGTTAGAATACAGGGTACTGTAAAATACAGTATTTTAGAATACAGGGTAAAGTAGAATACAGCAGCTTAGAATAAAGGGAATAGTAAAATATAATGTTGGAGTCTGCATTGGGTTAAATGTGATCTACTGCCTTCTCCCCTGTCCATATTCCCAGTCTTTCTCTACATGAAACTTTATGAACTTAATTACCCCAAATCAACTCTACATAATGCTATTACAATCAAACCAACCAAGGTAACTGTAATTTAACATTAATGGCGGTTGTTTTGCAAATCCACTTAGCATTCCAATTTGATGACCATGTCCTCTCCATTTTTCATAGACGCTGACAGGTCAGGACTGAAAGGAACCATGATTGCTCACTGTATATTATGTTCATTAAAGTACACCATTTCACAATGAAGCAAAACGTTTTGCAGTGGTAAAGAAAAATAAGCACTTACTTTTGTAGAACATTTTGGGGTAGTTCCATGTTCAAAGATATTTTCTACCATTTGGTGTTCATAAGATCCTGATGAAAGTGAGAAGACGGTCCTACTTTAAACACACCTGCCTGTCAGTTGTAAAGGTTACTGAGGACGCTGTTGTTTTTGACACCATTCAATTAAGGTACGTGGCTTGCAATTGGTGCTGGGACATTTTTCAATTTGATGCACTGCCACATTTTACTGAGCACAGCAGCACCTATTTCAAAACCGGAGAGTGATATTGTGAGGTGTTCTACACCTAAATACCGCCTGAATGAGGTTCACAAATTGACAATCAAAAGTAGTCTACAGTTCATTTTATTTATGTGTGCCAGTACGTGCCTGTGGGTTGCTCAGGCTAAGACATTTTTCAAAAATTATTTGGTTCAAATAATAAACTTTTGGTTCAAACTGAGCTTATTTGAGTATTTAAATATAATGGGTTAAACATATGAATGAATAAATAAAATCATTCATGTAGAAATCTGTCCGTTGCTTTGAATTAAATTATTAGGTCAGCAAAATGCCACATATTATTACAATATAATAATATATGGCATCATTTCTGAAATAATTTTTTAAAAAAATACATTAATCAGACAAATCCTTTCCACGTTGTTTTCCTTGGGTCTTTTCTATGGCTGTAATTCCCACCCATGGGTTCAATGAGATGTTCAAGAATGTCTGTCATTACTTGTTCTTCCCGCTTGCAGAAACTTGCAGTATACGTAGGGCCTGTGTGTGTAAGGCGTGAAGCAGGAGAACTTGTCATATACTGTGTGTGTAAGGCATGAAGCAGGAAAACTTGTCATATACTGTGTGTGTAAGGCATGAAGCAGGAAAACTTGTCATATACTGTGTGTGTGTTAAATACGATATTGGTGGAGTTGTTGAGCACAAGTGGCGCACTCCACTACAGGATTTCTCAGCATTAATTTATTACACAAACAGTGGTCTCCTCAGTAACTGGATAACAGAAGGCCAGAAGGTTGGATCTTAACTGAAACCGAATGGGCTTGGGTCTTAACTGATCCCATAATTGATAATAAAATCGATTGGATTGTATAGAACACAAGCCCATTTTTTCCATGATGACTTACGTATCGATAGACCTGGACAATTCTCAAGGGAGATCCCACAAACTTTGAAGTTTCTGTGGAGAGTTAAAGAGGAGTAATAAACACACCATTTTCCCAACGAAACCTAGTGGCAAATCTTGAAATCATCTCTTTTCATTATGCACCATTCATTTATCAAGGGCCATCTTCTGGTACCGGCGTATAAGGGCCTTTGTGTGCCATCAGGCCCGTAGCGTAACAGACTTGCGTGAGACCAAAGCTGTGCCAGCTGTTTGAGTCTGAAATACACTGCTCACAGTATAACAACAAATCAATTAAACTTCAGGGATATCAATCTGTCCAGTTAGGAAACATAAGCAATTGTAAATCAATGTCAACCGGTTTTGGTGCAAGTGACAACAGGTGCGCTGGAGATGCAACAGCAAGACAACCCCCAAAAAGGGAATTACTTTTTTTGAACAATTGCTCTCTCTCCTGACAGATTTTTCTCTAGTCTTGCTTGTGTCCTTGTCACTACTGGTATCATGAGGTGGTACCTGCAGCACATTCAGGTTGCACAGGTAGTCCAGCTCCTCCAACATGGTACATCCATACATGCCGTTGCAGGAAGGTTTGCTGTGTATCCTAGTACAGCCTCTAGGGCATAGAGGAGATACCAGGAAGCGGGCCGTTACACGAGGAGTGTAACTAGACAGGGCCTTAGATGGGCATCAACCAAGCAGCAGGACCGGTATCTGCCCTTTGTGTGAGAAGGAACAGGAGAACTGCCAGAGCCCTACAAAAATGACCTCCAGCGGGCTACTGGTGTGAATGGTTCTGATCAAACTGTCTGCAACTAATTTCATGAGGGTGGCATGTGGGCCCCAACGTCCACGAGAGGGACCTGTGCTCACAGCGTACCTGACTGGTGGTGGTGGCGGATTGGCAATGAGTCAACTGGCAGCTGCTGACTTAGAAGCGCAGGCTTGCACGCAAACCCCAGCACTGACTGTGTGAGCAGGCACCTAAAATAAATCTATTAGGGAACCCCTCTCTCCTTCCTCACTAGCAGTGCTAGCCGTTGCCACTCTGTGCCTCTACAGTACCTGAATGATGGCGGTCAAGGATGAGCAATGAGTCAACTGACCGCTTCGGGGTTGTGCGTCATTGACATGTGACAGCTATTTGGCAGCCAGCATTGCAATGACCATTCGAGGGATCCCAGTCACAAACAATGACATCATGAATAGATCAGCAGAACTGTCTAGTGCACAGAGGAGGAAAACATATCTCAATCAGGGGTGCCATCCCAAAATGTTGCCTCGGGCATCAAAAGTGTGAAAGCCCATATATAGCCCATAAGATTTCATAAACTTGTCAATGTCTTTAGTATACGGCAATGTTTGTCATCATATTTGCAAAACATTCACTGGATAAAGAAATGTTTAGCTAAATATAATCAGATTGATAAAAGTCGTTCCATCCAACAAATAAAAGGTGTACGTTGACATTGGTTTCATATTGGGAAATGTTTGTAAAAAATATTTTGTGAACTTTTATACGTTGCTTACATTAGTAACCATCTACCACACACTAATATTTCATAGAGCCACTTTTTACTGCAATACCAGATTTACATATTTTGGGGTATGGACCAGCTTTCTGAGTTATTTTGGCAAATGATTCTAGGAAGGTTTGCTCCAGGTTGGGTTCAAGTTGGTTAGCCCGCAGGTTTCCAATAGTGCCAATAAATCTTAATGGAACTGAGATCAGCACTTTGACTGCCCTTTCTGTAGACATTCACCTTTTTTCTTGCGACATGTAAATGCTCCTTTAGCCGCCCCTTCCTCCCAAGCTCCTGATTTTGTAGCGGACTGCGGCAGGTCTTCTTGCATTATTTCATTCATTTTAATGTTCACAAGAGGCCCAGTTTCGGCTGGTGAGAAGCATTCCCACACCGAACCTTAATGTACGAATGGTGTGTCTGTGGCACAAGCAGTGATAAGCTGCTAATATACTTCAGCCAAGTACATGTATACGTACAAAGGGTTGCTGCATACTTTCGGTCCATTTCCCTTGGCCTTGAGTGTTCAAATACCAACAGAAATCAAGGGGCAGCGTAAGATCCTCTGATGTTCTGTGTGATGGAAACATCGAAGTAGTAGTACACAATGGATAGGTTTAATGGTTTAATGAAGGCTACCAACTTCCTTTGGTGACGCTGTTCTTTATCTTGTTTTCTGCAGACATACATTAATAACAATATCTTCTCCTTTATCGCCATTTTTATTTGTTGTTGGTCGAAAGGCAGATATAGTTGTTGACGTGTTTCCGAGCAGGTAGAAAATGTTTTGTCGCCGGACTGCCTCTTAGTAGACATATAAAATATAAGGTTACAAGGTTAAAATGGTAAATTGAAACGTAAAAAAAAAAAACTGGATTTGCTGAAAAAAAATGAAACTGCAATAAATAGTTGCAAAACATACCAATCATTAAATAAAAATGTTAAATATTATCATGAATACTTTTCGTTTAGTTCAGTTTTCAAGATTGTTATCTTACTACAGGCGGTGACTAGAAAACTAGGCCTACACATCCCAAAGAAAACTAGGCTTACACATCCCAAAGAAAACTAGGGATACACATCCCAAAGAAAACTAGGCCTACACATCCCAAAGAAAACTAGGCCTACAGATCACAAAGAAAACTAGGCCTACACATCCCAAAGAAAACTAGGCCTACACATTCCAAAGAAAACTAGGCCTACACATCCCAAAGAAAACTAGGCCTACACATCCCAAAGAAAACTAGGCCTACACATCCCAAAGAAAACTAGGCCTACACATCCCAAAGAAAACTAGGCTTACACATCCCAAAGAAAACTAGGCCTACACATCACAGAGGAAAATACATAAACTGCGCACATGGCCGTAGCTAAGGTTTAGAAAGGTGAGGTTCCAGTTTCTTTTTTCTTTTAATAGAGTTTATTTTATGGCAATTATGGCATCATTACACCTAAGCACAGCCAAAGGCATACACTACAGTCACACAAACACATATCTATAATATATAATAGGCCTACGTATGTACCTGACCCTGGGTTACTTATGTTTGTTAGCTGTCCTAGGAACATACCGTGCCAGGTCAGTTTGACATCGGAGTGTGGCTGGATTTGCTTGATCCCGGCCGGCTGTGATCTTGAGCAGCTATCCAATCAACACAGAGGTATGCAATGCGCAACCAATCAGAGAGTAATTTAAAATGTACCTGCTGCCAGGATGGACCAGATGTTTTGAACTCCTGATTATAGCTATATTGTGCCGATTGGTTTGTATTAGGAAAGCGTTTATGGATATACATGTTTTATAATAACCAAGGTTGGACCACGGTGACCTCATAGCTGGCTACGGCCTGACTGTGCATTTCCCCCTATTGCTTACAGTCCCAAACATCCAGCATGTCTGCCACCAGCCGCAAGCGTTCCAACAAAGTCTGGGAACATTTTAACATTTTTATAACAGTATCTGGCAAATCTAAATGTCTTGTCATCGAAGGTTATTAAGTGTGTGGCCTACTGATGAAAGGCAAAAACCGAACAAACCTTAAGGTCCACATTTCCTCAAAACACTGAAAGTTTATAAAAAAAATGTTGGACAGCGAGAAGGCAAGCCACTTCAGCTCTAACACAGACAGCAAGGACCCATCACTGAGGCAGATTGACAGCAATCTTTAACTAGCTTTTAGGAACAAGTCGAAACATGGCCCACTAGCTACATACCTCAAACGCAAGGATGCCCTGGTAGACGTGTTTATTCAGACAGGGCATTTTGCTACTTCACAAACACATTGGAACCAAAATTCAAACACCTGGGCCAGCCAGGACGTATCGGTTTATCTCATAGAAAATGAATGAAGTGAAAACAAAACCGGACAGGATTCTAGAAGATGTGAGAAAGGTGAAGGTGTGTGTGGATGGAGCAAGGGAGGGTTGGCAGCGTCCTTCCTGGGATTCCCAGCCTGTCTCTACTACCCTCCATCGGGCAGGACGCACCATGCCTGGTGCGTCTGGAGCATCTTCACACTGGAGGATGCTCAATGTCAAATCGGAGGAGATTTCATCAAAATTCAGCAGGCATGTCATTTTCATGCAAAATACAGACCTCTCTCCACTTCTCGTGAATTGGACGTTATGTTTCTGACGGAATCTAGGCTTTTAAATGATCAGAAAGCTGAAAAAAACAAAATTTGTATCTACCTTGTTTCCCACAATAGGCCCCAGGTTCTTTACAATACTTTTAGTTGTTTTATAGATCCTAGTGATTTAGCTTGTATTGTGTCATCACCTCCAGTCTTGGCCCCTCTCCACTGACTTCCAGTCCGCGTCAGGACTGATTTTATTGCTTTCCCAGTTTTTCAATGGGTTGGTGCCCCCTTATCTGGCAAAACTCTTACACCACCATAATCCTATTAGAGTTCTGAGCTCGACCAATCAGATGCTGTTGGATGTTCCAAGATCCAGGCATAAAAATAGAGGTGACCAAGCTTTTGAGGTGGGGGCTCCCATCCTCTGGAACGGTTTACCTCTCCACATTCCAGCTGCACAGACCTACTAAATGTAAGTCGGTGCTAACAATGCGCCTTTTGGCTTTTAAACCAGGCTGACCTTGACGTCTGATTTCCTTTACTGTGCTGCTGTTTTGCTGTTTTACATACTTTGTATTTGTTCATGTAGGTATTTTATCCTGTTCAGCACTTTGGTCAACCATGGCTGTTTAAATGTGCCTTATAAATAAACTTGACATTGACAAAATACCTGGAAGAGGTCAAGAGCAGGGAGCAAGGAGAGTCGCCAACCCAGTTCTGGAGGGGCAGAAAGGCTCTGTATCCCCACTTAGCCCCTCTGGCCCTTGACCTGGTCACTTATCATCAGGATAAAGAAATAGGACCACAATATCACTGGAGAAAAGTGTTACTCAAAATCAACAAAGACATTTTAAACGAACAAAGCCATAAAAACACAGTAACTACTGCTGTACTCTCCCAAACAGACACATTAACACTTTGCTAATCTACTAACACAAAGCTACTTCTGCAATGCCATTCCTAAACTATTATGCAAATCAGAAAAGCTTCTGTTACCTGTCCTTTTTTATACATCTAGGTCAACTACAAACATTACTAAAAGGGAATAAATAAATAGAAATAGAAACTAGAATTCATCACAAAACAGAAACATAAAAAGACATCACACAAAGCACCAAAATCCTCTATCATGTATTAATCAGATGACATTTTCCCACATCCCAGCAGGGCCACTCTCCTGCTTTTATTTTACGTCAAAGACAGGTCAATGTGTGCATGTGACCACAATGTCACAAAACACTCCACGGTGATGCTCAGTGACGGAAGGAACCAAAATGCCAAATTAAACAATATTTTTTTTTACCTTGACAAAATGCAACTAAATGCGTACTCTACGCAAGTAAAAGTAAACACGTGCAATGCACAAGAGAGGCAAGTTCTACAAGTAAGCAAAACGCAGCGCAGTGCGTGAAACAGGCAAAAGATGACAATAACGAACACAGAGACAAGACACACGAGCGCTTATATACCTAGTCAATAGGAATCAGCTGGAAGGAATCAGGGAGGAATGCAGTCACAGGACATGGGAAACAGGACAAACATGAACGATGGTGACTAAAAAGCCGGCGACGCCGAACGCCGGGGGGCTACGCGAAATGAGGAGAGCCTGCCGCTAGGTGGAACATGACATTCACAAATCTGGCCTCTATTGGAGGGTGGAAAGAAAAAACACACATCAAGGCCAAGTGGAAAAAGGTGCTGTGGACGGATGAGCAGAGTGTTATATTTGTAAAACCCTAATACATCTTTCAATCCAAATAACAACATGCCTACAGCAAAACAAGGCGATGGCAGCATCCTGTTGTGGGTGTTGTTTCTCTTCAGCAGAGACTGGAGCACCTGTCAGGATAGAAGGGAAAACAGAGAATGCACAATACCAACATATTGTTGAGAAGTTACTGCAGAATTTTGCCAGGAGGTGGAAAATGGGAAGATGGTTCAACATGACAATGACCTAAAGCACACAACCAAACCAACGCAATTAACTAAGGAGGGTGTTCATTTAATTTATAGTTAAATATTTTTTGGGGAAGAAAATGTCACTGAAATTGTGAAATTGTGAAATTTATATTCACTGTATAAAATGGGTCTTGCAATATTACGGTCTGACATGTTTCATAAACAATTAAACACTTTCATTAAAACAAAAGGCATCAATCTATTCTGTGTCATTAACTGAGGCTTTTAAATATTTTTCATGGTGGTTAAGGTGAGGACTGGAATCAAATAATTTTTGTAGAATGACCCGTGCAATAACGCAGAGAGACGTTTACAAGTTTTGCAGCTCGGTTATCTGGGGATTATGACTCATACTATTTTATTCAATTTTACTGAAGTTGTTTCGAAGCAAAACTGTAACAGAAAATGTCACTCTTTAACTCTCCAAAGTATTCCCACGCCACCATGTACCCCACAGAATACATAACACTCCACAATACACCACGTAGGACAGCACAAATGAATTAAACATAGAACAAGCACACATACAGATTTTTTTTTTTAAAACACGTAAAAAAACCACAACCCTAAGAATAGCACTTGCAGTGAGGCTGAATAATTTAGACACAGGGGCTGGAGTACACAATGTGTTTCGTCCATGTGACATTTACAAAGAAACAGTCTTTGAAAAAAATTACAGTGATGAGAGCAGAGTTAGCAGAATTAGCTACCTTTGCTTAGTAGTACAATGCACCAATGTCACACATAAAATAACTATTTTATTCTATTGTGCCCAGTCCTCTAGGCATCTCTACGCTGTTGTTTTTCTTTTCCCCAAATGGAGGCAAGTGCACTTTGGTACCTCTAACCAAGGACCCTATTTAAGTTGCCAGGTGACAGCTAGTCTGTTGTGTCTGTTTGTGCCGAAGACCTTGGTTGTGCTGCTGCTTTTGTTTTGTCGTCCGTACAACCAAATAAATGGAACGTTTTCTTACTCCTGCTTAGTGCGTAGTGTCCTGCTTACCCTCATGACAGAAGTATCCACCCGCCGTGGACGTCCGCCGTGGACGCTGCAGAGTGTAAACCTAGTAGCGCACCATGTCAGTGACCCCAAGAGCAAGCACAGAAGACCCCTCATGCATTTTCTGGGGAGAGACTATGGGGTTTGTTGGGCCACCAGCCCCTTGCTGGTGGTCCAATTAGTCCCGGCTGTCGCCAGCTACTCCCTCTGCTCCTTTGCCTCAAGGATGGAGCCTCCCCCTGTCCCGGTGTAGCATCCTCCTGTCTTGCGGAGCATCCTTTCGGGGTGGGGTGCCTCTAGGCATCTCAATGGCCTAGGGGTCACAGACAGCGGAGGTGCTTCTAGGCATCTCTATGGCCTGGGGGTCACAAACAGTGGAGGTGCTTCTAGGCATCTCTATGGCCTGGGGGTCACAGACAGCGGAGGTGCTTCTAGGCATCTCTATGGCCTGGGGTCACAGACAGCGGAGGTGCTCCTAGGCATCTCTATGACCTGGGGGTCACAGACAGCAGTGGTGCTTTTAGGCATCTCTATGGCCTGGGGGTCACAAACAGTGGAGGTGCTTCTAGGCATCTCTATGGCCTGGGGGTCACAGACAGCGGAGGTGCTTCTAGGCATCTCTATGGCCTGGGGGTCACAGATAGCGGAGGTGCTTCTAGGCATGTCTATGGCCTGGGGGTCATATTTGGGATTTTCATGCAAATTAATTCAGTATTCAACTGTTTTGGCAATGTTTAACTGTTTCCACCTCAGAATGACATTTAATTTTGTCCCCATTTTACTTAGTTCCTGGGGTCCATCCCTTTTCCTTTGGACCAGCTCTTTTCACCCCTACCTACACTTCACAGTAATAATTCATAGTCAAATTAAATATTGAAAAACCCAGGTGAAGCAATTATAGAGGTGAGGAAACAGGGTGACTAAGACGTAAGATGAGAGAGGTGAACATTTGTTATCGTCATAATGCCAATTTAAAGTCCAGGGGTCCGTTCTTCGAAGCTTGCTAACTCAGTTAGCCGGATTTGGTTGTTGACTGATTTGTCATGATCTTGAATTGTTGAGTTCTTTGACGCTCATCCTAGATTAGCTGTCATCGCAACATGTCCGTAAATTTAAGGCTGCTCTAGAGCAGTGATATTTTACTTTATGAGAGATATTGAGTTTCTCGTGAGGGACACATTTACATAGTCAACTTGTTGGAACCGCATGTTAAATGTTCAACTCAGATTCGAGCTATGACCACAGCACAAACTGTGTGTATTGCCCTGCGATTCTTTGTGAGTAGTACTTTCCTTTACACAATTAAAATTCTGAGAACTTGGTGAAAAGTGCTGTCTGTCGTGCCATTCCCAATGTTTGCCTGGAGTTCAAGCAGTTTCTATGGGCTTTTGTGATATTTCCAAGCCACTTGATGCCCCAGGCAGTGAAACAGAATTTCAACGCCATTGCAGGTACATAAAAAATTGTTAAGGAGGTTCATGCCATCATGACCATGCCAATAAGTATGACTTGTGTCCCCCAGGCTGCCCTAATGTTATTGGTGCCATATACTGCACACACATCCCCATCAAAGTCCCAACGTGCCCCAATGAAGGGGATTTTGTGAACCGAAAGGGGGTTCACAGTGTAAATGTGCAGGTCATTTACTATTATCATTCCAGATTAGTAATTTACAAATATAAATTTCAAATAAAGTTATACCATTGACCGACTATACTCTCGTAGATGGTGCCATATCCCAAATGTGGAGGCAAAATGGCCTGGATCTGTCAATGACGCAAGAATTTTCAGAGGGTCACATTATTTGAACGTGGTAAGGGAAGATGTACGACTCGACGTCAACAGTGGTACATGCACTTATGCTGGGCCTAACGTAACAGAATTTTTCCATTGTACAGGTGATTATGACGGGATCCTGCTTGGAGACAGAGGATGCAAGCAGAGGATGCATGCAAGCAGTATACATAGTAATGTATAGAACATTGTGTAAAACATTCTTGTATTTCACTTTTGCTTGTTCTCATGTTCAACTGGGTCCTGTGGTGGCTCTGACATTAGAGATGAACAAAGTGAGGATTAAATAGTTAAAATATGAAAATATAATAATGTAATAAGTGTTAAGAAATTTAAACATGATCACCACTTAGGCATTTAATTTTGTCTGCAACTTTATGCCAGCCCTCTGTCTTGGCTTTTGCAGATGTTCCATGGCGTTTTAGTTAACTCTTCAAATTCTGCGTAACCTTCCAGCAATGGCTCTTGCTCTGTACAGAAAAAAACTGGGTCTGCTCTTTGGCCATGGTGAGCAGCCAATTGCAGCGTTTCTGATGAGTGTTTCTACTATCGATACATACCCCCTTTTAACCAACACATGAACGTGCAATAATCCCAGATAACTCAATCCAGCTATACTAATCATCAGCAACGGTTGTGTTCAGAGAACCAAATTGGCCGGATCATTGTTAGCGCGATTATTTGATCTTGGATGTGTCATTTGATCTTGGATGTATATGCTAACACAGATTATGCATCACTTTATCAAGGATGGCAACAGCCATTTAGAAGAGTCAAATATGGTTGGGGACCTTTTAATGGGGGAATAAATATGTGCTAAAACTTGAATGTAATTCAACAAATTTTGACATCAATCAATTAATCAGCCAATCAAATTATTTTAACATTAAGCCCTACTTCACATCAGCAGTTGTCCCAGGGTGCTTTGCAAAAAGATTGCTATTGGCTAGGGCAATGGGAAATATTGGAACCTAGAAAGAAACCAATAGAGGAGCCAGGCTCTGAGGTACTGAAGTACTGAAGTACTGCTTCAACAAGTCACCAAAGCAATTAGAGCACCAAAAAACAGATATGACAGACTGACCCTAGACCACCACTAATGACTGAGACAAGGTGGGGGGACACTTTGTGCCCATCGAGTTTGGCAAGAGGCCTGCCATGACGCACCCACTTAGGAACGGCATGAGGGAACTGGAGTAGGCCAGTGACTCAGACCATACAATACAATTGGAGAAAGGTTATCCTAGTGGAAAGGGGGAACTAATGTAAATAGAGACAATGCATAACACATTGCTGTAGTGGGTATGAATGAATCCTAGTTCTATATGAACTCATACGGCATTATACAGTTTGAGCCCCTGAACATTTGACATTTAAAAAGATACAGACTGGCCTAAAACAAAAGACAACTAAAGTGCTGATTCCAAAATCCCAGTAGGGAATCCAGAGTGCTCTATTGTGACCAGGTGTATGGCTGTGAGACATTTGCCATTGATTCCCTTGATATATGGGGATTCAGTCAATGTAATGCCATTTTGACTGAGACAGAGTATCAGGTTCCTCTGTGAGCAATTTGGAAAAAGACATGAAATGTTACGGAATTCTCTGGCCAAGTGAATACATCATCCTTGCTTCAGCACTCACATTTTAACACTTGCCCACACATATACTTTTAAACTCTTCTAAATTCATACACAGAGTATATAAATACAACAATAGAATAAAACAATTGTTTTTAAATGTCATTTTGTATACTGGGAGTCTTCCTTGTTAGAGATTGCAGTAAATAAATGTATTAGGTCCATGCTTTTTATTTAAATAAAAATGAATTAATACGCCATAATGTCAAAGAGAAAGATTATTTAAAAAAATTGTATCTACATTGTTCCAAATGTTTAACAAATATAACACAGTATTCTTATAGTCAATATTTGGTAAGGCCAAAATTGTCAGGAATTACAGCCATGACTATTTGGATAAGTCTTGCATATCTGGACTCAACAACATTTATTATTCATATTTGCATAAGAGCTTAGAATCGATTCAATTCGATGCAAACCTTTAGGTGAAGATTATTAACTTTTTCGACAATCTTAATAGGGCTGAATTCCAGGCTTTAGCTGACTCCATACAAGAAATTTATCTTTGATGGAAACTTCAGCAGGTTTTCTTCCAAGAAGTCGCGGTTCTTTGCTGCATTCATTTTGCCCTTCATGCAGAGAAGCATCCCCATAGCATGATGCTGCCACCACCATGCTTTAGACATAGAGCCTAAGTAAAAATGCTTTACTTTGGCCTCTTTCATAGACATTTCTCCCACTTAATTTTAGATACTCAAAAATGCTCTCCGGCAAACCCAAGATTTGATGTCTTTTTTTCACTGATTAATTCTTTTTCTTTTGTTGCAGTATACATAGTGTCTCCCAGCTCAGCCACTGAAGACTAATTCTAATTGAGTGGCCTCTTGGCGACATTTAAAGAACACATACATTTTCTGCTTTATATTTAGAGCGAAATTTGCTAATTTTCTTTTCTTTTTGAATTGTTTTCTAGATTAAGTCAATTTGGATTTTGTGTTGTAATTCAATACTTTTTAGGGCTAATTAATGTGGAAATGTCTCTAAGAATAAAAAAGCATTTGCCTATGATCTCTACATAGCTATGTTCAAAATAAAGCTTTGTGACACGTCAGTATCAACATGTGATTCATCCCTATTTGTTGTTTAATTAACTAATTTATGTATCAACGTTTTACATTTTTGCTTTTCAACAGACCTACAGTTGGGAGAACAAGTATTTGATACACTGCCGATTTTGCAGATGTTCCTACTTACAATGCATGTAGTGGTCTGTAATTTTTATCATGGGTACACTTCAACTGTGAGAGAAAATCCCTGCTGCAGTGTGTGCAAACCTGGTCAAGAACTACAGGAAACGTATGATCTCTGTAATTGCAAACAAAGGTTTCTGTACCAAATATTAAGTTCTGCTTTTCTGATGTATCAACTACTTATGTCATCCAATAAAATGCTAATTAATTACTTACAAATCATACAATGTGATTTTCTGGATTTTTGTTTTAGATTCCGTCTCTCACAGTTGAAGTGTACCTATAATAAAAATGACAGACCTCTACATGCTTTGCAAGTAGGAAAACCTGCAAAATCGGCAGAGTATCAAATACTTGTTCTCCCCACTGTATGTCTGTAGGACTCTGTTAACCCATTTAATCCCACCGGTCACAATTGTGACCAACCATAAAACATACCTGTTCACCTACTTTATAACAATTGATTACTAATGACACATGATTTGGATAATTTCATGTCTGGGAATAATTTGGGATTAAGTGGGTTAAGTAGAGCACTGTAGAGGGAGGGTGCAATTTGGGAAGTTACCTCTATTCATAAATAAATAATGAAATGCAGAATAACCAATTGAAGGAAAACATGGCTCGTCTTTGTAGCTGCATCATATGATGTGTCAGGTAATTTAAAGCGAACACCTAGTGTGAAACAAACTTCACACTCCATTCAATTTCCACTTATGAAACATATTCATTCTGAGGGCAAATAAAGTAGAAATACATTTTGAGGTACACAATATTTTTTTTACAATTCAGGTTATTTTGTAATGCAACGCTAGTCAAATATTGGACAGAACAGACATTGGATTATTCTGACCCATCCAGGTGTTTTGTGTGAATTACCAAACATGAAGGGCTTTTAAAATTACTCAGACATGGGTTTGTGTAATCATCAGTTGGGTTTCATTCACTTTCATGCTGGGCTGACCGAGTTGCTAGATCCTTTTAGAATGTGGTCCTTACATTAAAGGAAGAAACATTTACCCCAACAACAGGTAGGGTCACCTGGGGTTTGGAATAATGGGTTAAAGGTGGGCAAAGAGTAAGAATGAGAGAAGGTGGACGAGGGAGAGTTGGAAAACTATGATATTTAATGAGATTAGTAACTCAGTACTTGACCATGTTCATGTTCATAGTTTGGCAATGAGGGACGCTAAGCTGACAGTACCATTTCACTGTTGCATCATTTCATTCAAATTGAATTAATGTTACTTACCGCAAATCTTTCAGAGCTGACTTAACCTGTTTTCTGGACTAAGCAGGACAGTACAAGAAAAAATGTTTAACTTCAGATTTGTATTCATATTCTATCAAATGTATGGTAGCCGTACACATTTTCTCCTTTGTGTAGACCAAGCATTATACCTGTTAGAAGAGCTGGGTGTAAAAAAACAGTATATTGGCCTGGCAAGGATAGGAAGGGCTGTCACAATCTTCAGATGTCCCAAAACTATTTGGAGTGGGTCCAATGAGACAGGGCCATAAAAGCAAAATATACGGGTGTGGGGGTTAATAACGGTTGCCCAAGGTTGTCCAGATTCACTGCCTCTGGTACAAATATACTGCTGCAGCATGGGTTTAAATCCCACCCATTTCTTTCAGAGAGTATTCTGTTTGAACTTCCACCATTTTCCTGTCAAATAGAGCAAAGAACGTCTGAAAGAAATGGGCAATATTATGTATATTAATGAGGTGTGATACAAGCAGAGAGAAAAGGGGGAAATGCATTTGCATGAGCCGTGCACATTGCATGTGTGGTTGCCTGGCATCAATACGGCATGCGTTGTGAGGTTTACCGAGACCTCAAAGGTTTAGCTGTTACTGAAGAGGCCAATTAACCTTGAACAAAAAAGCTCTCCATGCCTCAGCAGTTGACAGGGGAGTCAACAGCCAAATGCAGGACCAGGGTCGTAAATCTCTGCTACCTACTCCCACTTCAGTTGCTTCTGTTGCAAGATGCAAGTTAGTTAAATGCTAATTAAAGCCACCTGGCAAAGTTTGTCCTGTAACTAACATAATATGCTTTAATGTTGTCTGTGGGATAAACTTGTCGGGTACTGTGGATTGTAATGTGAATTGAGTGAGAATACTATGTGGAAAACATAGCCTTCATGGGCTTAATTTCATTTTCACCGACAATGTACCCTTGATCTTAATCCCGATTTAATATGTAAGTATGAGAACAGAACTGCTGAGTTTAAGCAATATTACATTTTATTTCAGAATTAGGTTAGCATTGGATTTGCCATTCAGGATCTTCTCAAGGAATTGTGAGAATATTTTCAACAGCTTCTAACAGGCCTAAGGGGTTTTATGTCATGTATCTCATGTGATGATTTAGAGGAGAAACAAGGAAAACGCAATGAAGGTTTGGTTAAAAATGTCACAACAGCATTATTCTGAGTTCCTGGCTTATGGCCATGATTTTATAAAAAATAGCTCACCCCCTATTTTTCGATCACACCTGAAGAGATTCCATCCACAAATATCAATGTCTCTAGCCAACACCTAACTCTTCACCCAGGTCTGTGAGACCCACATACTGCACCCAGGTGTCTGGATGGGAAATATTCTGCATAATCAACTACACATGCAGCTCATTTACAACCCAGACACTGCATTAAAAACAGACACAATTCTGTAATGAAAATCACTGCATGGGCTCAGAAAACACATTTAAAAACCATTGTCTGTAAACACAGGTTATTGCTGCAAGTTAAAACTCAAATAAATCTAGAAACGCTGTCGCATTCTTTGGGCACAAGCTCATTTACGATGGACTAAGGTGAAGTAAAAAACTGTCCTGTGGTTTGACAAATAAAACATTTGAAATCAGTCATCCGGGCTGAAAAGGAAAGTTACCATGTTTTCAGTGCACAGATCAAAAGCCAACATCCGTGATGGTTTGGGGGTGCGTGCATTAGTGCACATGGCATGTATGACTTGCACTGTGAAGGCACCATGAATGCTGAATTAATTCTGCATGTATTACAATGCAGTGTATTACAGCATGGCTCTGTAGTAAAAGAGTCTGGGTATATAATCTCAGAATGAGTGCTACACTGGCCTGGCATGCAGTCAAGACCTGTCACCCACAACCACATTATGATACAAAAAATACAACATTACAAGGAGACCTTGAAATGTTGAACAGCTGAAATCGTATATAAAGCGAGAATGGGAATACATACCGAACTACAGCAATTATTATCCTCGGTTCCCAAACGCAGTATTGTTATAATAAAAGGACATGCAACAGAGTAGTAAACATGCTCCTGTCCAAACATTTTTTAAATGTATGGCTGGCATCAAATCCAAAATGGGCATATATTTTTCCAAAACAATAATACTTCTCTGGTTTAACATTTAGTATGTTGTCTTTGTACTATTTATGCAGGGCCCCAAATTCTTTTGGAAACTGGGTGGTATATCAAAGGTTCAATTATAGAGTGACATTATGAATGAACGGCTGTATTGGGGAGAGACACAGGGAACAAACTCAGGTTAGGTGTTTAGAGCCCTGGAGTTTGGCCTGGCGCAGAGGAGGCAATCATGGGACAGATCTCCATTCCATGTACAGTGCTGCTTGACAGCCCATTAGTCTCAGTGAAATTACCAGAATGAATCTGCTATTCCATAATGGGATTTGGGGTTATTTTTAAATGAAACGCAATAACAATAATTGCCTTGTCCTGCCTAAGCCTTCAGTTTCTAACAGACATCCAAACAACGAAGGGCTTTATATGTGAAGAGACAGAACGGGAACAATTTAAGAGCTGTTAATCAAACACGCATGCAGATGCACACGTAGGAAGTCACTTGAAGGGGGTGGGGGGCACACAGCAGAAGCTGCTGGAAGACCTGGAAGTAAGCATGCAGGTGGTGTCTGGGTGAGTAGCAGTAGTGGGAGGCAGGCCAGTACGAGGCGGATCAGACGTAGCAGGGAGCTGGGAGGGGCGAGGGTCGGGACGGGGAAATCATTGGTGGTTACCGGGGAGTGCAGCCGGGGAGAGACTTGAAGTGGGAACTGGCAAAATTCACACACACAATGGGGGAATGTTGTCGGTCTGCTTACCACATACAGATAACATCCCTAAAACAGTGTACTAAAATACCTAGGAGTGATCAGACTTGATTCACTAGGATATGGTTCCTACTCTATCCATCATTAACATGCAGTGAATTTGTTGGCATTTGTGTGTTTGAACATAACGACCAATCCTATAGGGGAAGGCCTTCCTCAGGAAGAAGAAGCCCTTGAATACGACCTAGCTCCTCGTTCAGGGTTGGCTAGCCCACAGTTCACCCAGCATTGGCTGGACAAAAGATTATCTTTATCCGTGTCACAAGGCATTATTTAACACTGACTCATAGAAATATTTCCACATTACCTAGTGTTAAACTAACTCAATGCTTTTCCAGTGTCAGCCCATTTTGAGTGTATGTTGGAGAACTGACATGCCCTGCAAACCCCTAATGTGATATGTTTGTGGTTCAGTCAAAACAGTTCATTTGCTAGCGCTGTGGGTATATAATCTCACCAGTCCAGTGCTGAATTTGACATGGTAAACGGTGTGTAGTGTGTGTGTTGTGGTGATTGCACAATCACATTAATACATACAGGGTCATAGGCTACTGGTGCAGTAATTAATCTCATTTGAGTCGCTTAACAATGTTTATTAATTCAACAGGAAATATTCAAGCTATTAATAAGGGTTGAGGTTATGCGTAAAAATAGAACAGTCTTCTTGTCCCCCAAAGATAAAATGACATGAACCTAATAACTGTATTACTCCTATGGGTACATTTCCAAATTGGCTGGTACTACACATATACGACTTCAATGGGAATTCTCTTTCTTACAAGAATAAATGTCTACGATCTATGTCATTATCTATCTGAACTAACTATACACGTTCATGTTTGTCACGTCCAAGTACAGGTTATATAATGGCCATATGCATGGATTAACAAGGCTAACTAAACACAGGCTCAAATGTGAACAGAGAATCAACACCTAAATCAAAGTAGTTGTCAAATTTTAACGTAAAATTGTACGCATGCAGAGCCAAAAGGCAAAAAAAAGATTCCTACTCCGAAGTATTTAGGACCACGCAATGGTTCCTTTTGTGTAGGTGTTGTAGCCATGTGAATAGCAAGGGGAATGGCATTCTCCATGGATCTGCGGTGGTGCCAGGCTAATTGGAGTGGTTCCAGTGGTCCTGGGAAACGGCCTTTGAAGTGGGCCACGACAAGCCTCTTAAAGCAATTGATGATGACAGTGTGACAGTGCTCTGGTCATTACGACCAAAAGCCAGATATTCTGCCCTAGCGTACACAGCGACAGGACAGTGGGGTTCATCGAGGATTCAACAGATATTGGTGCTATGATCAAAAGTCAAACACGCCTAAAAAAAAATACACCAGTATGTGACTTTAGGGACAGTCTACTACGTCAGTTTGAAATTCCAACTAACAAAAACAATAATTACCTACATACCCTTCAATCCAACCGGGCTGGTCACCAATCAGTGTGATGCTGTTTGTACTGAGGACCAATGAGCAAGTGCCAGTCAGGGAGGGTAAGAGAAAGGGAGCACAGGAGACCATCGTGGCTGTATCCATGGAAACAATGTGGCAAGTTTCAGGCCGGATGGCATCGGAGTTAGCCCCCCCGGAAATGATTAGTAAGTATCTGTGGTATTTATTCCAATTAAATGAAATACCGCTGGCCATAATTATTAAAGGTGATACAATCCTGATATACTGTAGTCTATTGATAGAACACGCAGTCAGCGCATGAACTATTAAAATGTACTGCACTTTCACTGAACCCCCAGCATGGTAGGAGTAAAAATAAAGAATGAATCTTGATGCATCAGCAATACAAAGTATAAACTACTAGACCAAAGTGCAGCATACTAATAAGCGACCAATATTTTTGTGTTGAACAGGCCATCGCTATCCCCTCAAAACAAAGCCATCCCTGCCTTTCTCACTTGGACAGAAGGAAGTGTGCGTAAAATCGGTCCAAAAAGAAATATATATACAGTGGGTCTGTATGGAGGATTGGGCCGAAATCCCTGCTGCAGTGTGTGCAAACATGGTCAAGAACTACAGGACACGTATGAACTTGTAATTGCAAACAAAGGTTTCTGTACCAAATATTAAGTTCTGCTTTTCTGATGTATCAAATACTTATGTCATGCAATAAAATGCAAATGAATTACCTAAAAATCATACAATGTGATTTTCTGGATTTTTGTTTTTGATTCCGTCTCTCACAGTGTACCTATGATAACAATTACAGACCTCTACATGCTTTCTAATTAGGAAAACCTGCAAAATCGGCAGAGTATCAAATACTTGTTCTCTCCACTGTATATATAACATTAAAAAGACGAGCTGATTATACGATAAGATACAGTTCCCAACCCCACCACAACCTCAAAGATATGACATCGCCAGTGCTCACACACTGTAAAAGTAAACTGCGGTAAAAGTACACCACAACTTCTTTGTCAGCGTTTCCATAAGCAAATCATAATAGTCTGACACCCAGAGATAAAACAATCATTAAAAAGAGCTTGACTCACCATTGTAGGTAAACGCCATGAGTGTGGTATCTGATCCTCAGATCCTCAGATATGTCTTTCCACTTGTGCCCTTGCGTGTAATATGTTTCTGGAAGGCCAGCTGCTCTACCTGGGCTTTGCATACATGGCTAACGTGTGCACATGCACTCCGAAATGTACAATTGGTTTCACATTTTCCAATTTTATTGGAAATTTAATTGGGCACAATGTTAAACTGACACAGTTGTAGGCTATTAGCTTGTAGTATGAAGTGGCTGACTCAGGATAGACTGGATATAGACATTATAATTTGATTTCATTTTGCTGTAGTATTTTTATTTCCCGCTAAATCCAAAACATGACGGATATATTACACAACCATAGAATGATACAGACCCTCCCGAAAGGCTAACATTGTGTGGTATGTTTCCTAGGCTCATGTGTGCTGTATGCAATAGCCTTGGGACAAGGGTAATCAGACGAACATTAATGGAACAATTGACTTGACAGCGAATTGGAACGCGCAACTAAGAAATAGGCCAATTAAACGCATGAAAACGGTTGTCTGGATTTATCCATACAGATTATTGGACATTTGCCTTTTTCCCATGGTTCAAGTTGATGGGTGTTTGAGTTCCTAGAGCTTATGGAGGGATGCAGGCCACAAAGTACCCCCCCCCCCCCAAATAGTCTACAATTGTGGCCCCTTTCAGAGACAAAATTATGTCGTGTGTCCTTCTGCTTACATTCAACTCGTCGGGGGGGGCGATGGATGGAAGACCCATGGCTGTCTGGTCGTGACACCCAGTGAAAACAACTGAACACGGGAGACGACTCATATGTGATGCACGTCTCATTCACTTTTTGTAGCTGTAAATCACGTGCGTTGTTGATTTGGATATTATACATGTTAATGTTTACATTTCGATCAGAATTCAACTCATTGTCCCTTGCTGCAGGGTGTCCGGTATGCCTTTGGTTTGGCATCAGTGTTGTGTCACCCTACATAGATATCTACATTGGTTCATGCTGTTTGTGTTATGATTTTGTACAGCGTTAATACTAGGGCAGTCTTGACAAGCTCTGTTTATACTGCAGCTGTCCTAAAATGGTCTCAGCACGAAAACGATGTGATGGTCCCTGTTAAGTTCGTTGAATCCCAGACCAGCTCAAGTAAGGGATTGTACTGTACAAATGTATTCCAGAGTCACGCTGAGTCCCTAGGCAATCTGGGTGGAGAAGTCTGTGGACATGCTGACCACGATGGAGAACTCCTGGAGGTGCGGACACAAAATGGAGAATTCCTGGAGCATACAGGCATTCCCAAGGAGATTGAGTGGCATTGTTTTGAAGTTGGGACAAAATCAAACCCAGGATGTAAGCAAAGCATGCAAAAATGTGCGTCGCTACCAGGGTGTCATAAGGAGACAATGGTTGTGTCACCTGGATGGACTTGCCTGTACATGGCCAAGTTTTCCCGCCCTAAAAGGTTACAAAGGACAATCTGGAGACTCTAAAAGGATTTGAAAAGAGTCCGCTTGGGTCACGTAACAATCATCTGTGAGAGAGGAGACAGGGTTGATTTTTTTTCATTTAGCTTTTAATACTCTGGTGTTTTAATATGCATATTATTAAGTAATAGTGTACAACAGTGGAAAGCAATTCAGCATTCATTTATGTAGCCCTTTTTTTAAAGTCTCTCTGGTGGCAGATAGAAATGTTATCAATCATCTTAAAAAGATTGCAAAACAATTTGTGGTAATGAAAATGTATTCTGATTTAGGCAATTGATGATGCATTCCACTCATAATTCATGACTGCTCTCCCCTACATTGAAATACAGAAGCCAATATCACCGATTCTGGCCTTATATTATTTGGTATCGGATCAAACCCAAATTATGCGGCATTGCACACCCTTAGTAAAGGGGAAAGCGTGAAATGGATTTAAGGCGATTGCCGTTTTGTATAGAATGCAAGTGGAATGGATTTAGGATTTGGGCTTGCCATGGTTTGAAATGAGAGCATGAGGAAGACAACACAAATGGTTAGACGCCTGGCACGTTAACAAAAAGCAGTTGGGCGCAATGCCACCTCCCCTCACAATAATTACGCCAGTGACTTGTCCAATATGGCCAGCTTTCTTTACCAGTTGCTAAATATTTTTTACGATTTTAACAGTGAATAGACTCTATGGGCCCACTTTTGCTTACAGGGCAAAATGCCACACATTTGACAGTGTCTCTACGAAGACATATGCTCCAATCTGCCTCGATAAACCCCACAAGATTGTTAATAGCAAAACTAGGCGGCAGTTGATCTTTCAGTGCACTTTGACATATGACCCTTTCCCCCACACATGCAAAGGCTAAGGGTTAATGTAAAACAGCCAGGTTCACGCAGAATCCTTGACACACTTATTACCGCAACACCTGGTTCTCTGACCTGGTGGCATTGGTTGGCAGCATTCCTAGGAGTGTGTTGTGGCGTGTGCTTACCCGTATGTGAGCGCCCGCCTGGCTTCATGCCTACCAGTGTGTGTGTGAGTGTGTGGTCCCACTGAGATGTGTGTGTGCTCATGTGTGGTCCCACTGGGATGTGTGTGTGCTCATGTGTGGTCCCACTGGGATGTGTGTGTGCTCATGTGTGGTCCCACTGGGATGTGTGTGTGCTCATGTGTGGTCCCACTGGGATGTGTGTGTGTGCTTGCGTGTGGTCCCACGGGGATGTGTGTGTGTGTGCTCATGTGTGGTCCCACTGGGATGTGTGTGTGTGTGCGCATGTGTGGGTATGAGAGTGAGTGTGCAAGAGCTCATAAGCGCTTAATCCCAGGCCTCCCTTGGGAGTGCTTCATTAATTATGCAGAGTGTTGGAAGCACCCGACACCACAGGGCTACATCTGGGGTGGGATGTGAGAACTGGCAGAGTGTTGGAAGCACCTGACACTATGGGGCTACATCTGGGGTGGGATGTGAGAACTGGCAGAGTGTTGGAAGCACCCGACACCCCGGGGCTACATCTGGGGTGGGATGTGAGAACTGGCAGAGTGTTGGAAGCACCTGACACTATGGGGCTACATCTGGGGTGGGATGTGAGAACTGGCAGAGTGTTGGAAGCACCTGACACTATGGGGCTACATCTGGGGTGGGATGTGAGAACTGGCCGAGATTCGGCAATGGAGGCTCTCTGGGTTTGAGTGGTTTTCTGGAGGTGGAACTCCAACCGGCCTCCTTACCTCTTGTACCCGAAATAGCAACAACAGGAATAAAATTGCTGGCAAAACGCAAGCCTCGTTTATTCCTTCAGCATACAGTTTAGTAACTGCTAGGCATTTCTGGGCCCACTGTAATTTCTGCGTCGGTATTGATGAGTCAGTCATTCAAAAAATAAATATCACGTTATAGCTAGCGTTGACATTGAGGATACTTTGTTAGTATCTCAGTGATGTGGTTTAATACAAGCCTCACACAAGTAAGAAGGTATTGACCCCCAGGCAATGCTGTGGAACATTTAACTGGTTGCAGAAATTCCCATGCCAGTGCTGAAATCCATGGTACTGCACCACACACCTACTGCTATAACATAATGCAATGGCGACACTGTGTGGTACAAGGCTGTACATAACATGCTGTTACAGCACAGATATAACAGCCCTGACACCTAGTGGCCCCGAAACATCTAGCACCAGCTAGTCAGATGGTCAAGATTTCAAAGTGAGGTAGATACACTTCGATTCACATGTAACCGTGAGGCGTTTAATGCCGCCAGACAACATTATGGAGTTTGTTTTGTTCGACAACGTTCCTTGGCATGGCCTATTCGGCGTGGGGTTGACATTATCACGACAATGATACGCCTTGTTCCTGACACAATGAATTGGATTGTCCTTCAATTATGACTTCATGTGGGCTAATGAATGGAGATGGAGGAGGAGCCTCTCCTAGTTTTACCCATATCTTTCCCTGTCCACGGCCAGACCTATGTATGATGTGTGGAGAGAGCACCCCTGGCAGACTGACCATCCTGCAGATTGCCAAGTTCATGCATGCTGTGTCCACCTACACTCCTGTGTGGGAGCCACTGGGAACAATCTGTTGATTACTTTTCTACGGAATATTCTAGAAAGCCTTATCTAGAGAAGATTCATTGTTTTTCGGCATCACCATCACAAGGTAAGATATTTTATTTTAAGTTCAATTTACGAGCATCCCACCTTATTGATTTATGTACCATTGCGGCATTGTCTTATAGTGCTATGGTTGAAAGTGGCTTTCCGAGGAACCTCCAAATGTGGTGCAATTGGGTAGAATGGGAAATATAAACTACTCAATTGGTTTATGTATTCAACAGGGCTACGAGGTGTCAATGAATCAAGATGTTATAGTCTTAGGTAAATTACTTGAAACTAAGACTAAGATTTATGAAAGTAACTACAGAAATTACTGTTCTATAACGAAATGGCTTGTGCACCAATGTTAATTGGAATTAAGTGAAATTGCTTCTGTCTTTTTGGCCTTAGAAGATCCTGATCATGGGAGAGTGCATTTCTGTACGTGTTCTGCTGATGTTTTTGGCTCTAATCAGCTATCTAACTGCACTGACATTCAACATATTGGCTCTGTTTGGGCCATGGACCGGTAAAGTCTTACAATTCATTTCAAGCCAATTATATGACTTGGATGGGTCATTTCTTTCATGAAACCTTTTGTAACCCAAATGTTTGAACATGCAGGGGCTTTTATGCAAACCACACAGTATGTTCTGCACAAGTCGACAACTCACCTAACCCCTGATAGATGGGTGCTCTTTCTATGGGATGTCCTCCATGTCTGGTTGATTGGCATGTTCATCTATCTGATACACAATATCCGTAGAAGGTACGTAACTGTGTTTTTTTTTTTTTTTTCTTTTTACAATGCAGCACTTTTTTGTCTTAAATCGTATTTGGAGAATTCAGGCATTTGTAATTTATTTTCAATTTATGGAATACAAGGACATTTTGGGATACCTAACTGAATTTTGCAACACTAGTCCTAGCCCCAATGATGATAATGATTACGTTCCTATTTCTTAGGGAAGCCTATACTTGGATGTACACCACACCTGCTGTCCTACCATACGGATTCTATGTGTCCTGGATTGTAAATAGCATTTTGAATATGTCATGGTTATTTATTTACGACAAAGAGTAAGTGAACAGAGATTCATTGGTGTTTACCGTACGAAGATGTGTGCCTTTTAGGGTATCTACATAAAAAATGTGGCAACAAATTAACTTGTACACTTGTATTTCTCAAGGCAAATTACTTTTTCTAGTTTTTGTGTCTGTCATAGAAAGATGGTGCCAACACTCCTGATAACAGCATTACAGGCCGTCTCAAACAGTGTCATTATAATGTTCTCCTGCTATGGACTGGTGGTCTACGGAGCGTGGCTTCACAGATATCACAACGCAGATCTCTGGCTCATTCGAATACTGGTACAACCATTTAACTGTGCGCCAAACAGTTACTGTAAATTGTATTATTCTTAGGATTCAGTTCAGGGGGACTACAGAGTTCCTGAAATGGACACCGTTTATAAATAACTATATTACAGGTGCAAAATGGAGTGGCTATATATGCAACATGGTGGGCTGTGGCTACCTTTTTACACTTGACCGTTGTTTTGGACCATCAAACCCCAATACCCAAGACAGACGCTGCAATAATGGTACTGGTGCTGCTCCAATTGGGACTCATTGGATGGTGAGCGTTTGATTCTAACCTTTCAAGTGTCCAAAGTGAGCTTTGCCTGTATTTACCTACAGACGCTGACTTAATATAAGCACGGTTCTGTTATCTTGTCTTCGTCCTCGTATTTCCTCTCAGGTTTATCTTAGAGAACTGGTACCTGGATAAGCACGTGCGCTACATCCTCACAGTTTACCCTGTGGTGATCCTGGTGTTGGCGGCCAGCGTGGCTAATCCAGCTACCCCCGGTACCCACATAGATATCATGTCTGGTAAGTCCTTTCTCCTCAGTGTGACGTTTAGAACGAACAACGTGTATTCTGAGACCATACCAATACAGACACTGTATGTATTGTAGAATAGCCTTGCTTATTTAATAAGCGTGTCATTGTTAAATGCTGAAGATGAATGTGTTATGCAGAGGTGTCTTCACAATTGTACCTTTTGTGTGTTTGTGGTTTTGTTTGTACCTGTGTTTGTATGATACCTGACACATATTCTGTTTTCCACAGCTGTCATCTTGGCTATAACCAGTGTCATATTTATTGTACGTATTGTCATGGTGTTATGGAAGCACAAGAATAAACCGTTCTATGGGGAAGAGGAACTCATGTCACCAGTGGACATAGCCAGGACCCAGAAACTCATTTTAATGTGAGAGCTTCTCTGGATTTAAGTCTCTAACCTTTTCTGGACCTTGCTGTCCTTAACTATTATCAGCTAAGAACGACATAATCAGAACCAAACTGTTTGTACAACTTGTACTGTATATGAAAATGTGTCCCTCATTATAAGCTTTCCACAACTGGGGACAATGCACAGGCTAATGCTAACGTCTTTATAAGTTAATTAAATCAAATATATTACTTTTTGTCAAAATATACTGTAATGCTCTCATGGCTTCAATACTAAAGCAACATGAATGTTTTTATTAAATTTACTTTCATCACCACCTTGTTCTTTTATACCTTTGTGTTTTGAAGTATTAAATTCTAAAGCACCTTGGAATGCATTGATGTCACCTATTTAAATAAAGGTTATCATTGTACTAATGTAGACATATTGTTTTGAATTACTGATGAAAAGATAACATTGGGCTACTGCAAAAGCGTGTTTCCCAATCCTGGTCCTGGGGTCTCCAGGGGGTGCACGTTTTTGTTTTTACCCTAGCACTCGTACACATGATTCAAATAAAAGAGAAAGAAAAGGATAGAGGGAGCGCCTAACACGGCCCTGGTTCAGCATGCAGAACAATGGCAAAAGTAGTCTTCACACACCACTAGACTTTGGTGCTGAAGCCAAACATTCTCCAAGCACACCCAGCTGGGCTTGACCACAGCAGCACAATACCTCTCTACCTCAGAGCAAACAGGGAGATGCGGAAGAGGAGCCTTCTCTCTTCATATAGCACGCTCATTTATACATACACACAGGCTCATTTATATACACTTGCACACACAAACTAATCTCTGTTAACTCGGTTTCGGCAAAGACTAGTCAACTGGGGACTCACCAGCGGGCACAATAAACACATTGTTTAGCATCATGACGCATCATGTTGTGAACCGGCCGGACCCTGTACAGATTCACCCTGAGTAATGACGCTGTCGAATGTGACCGCAAACTGATTACTCAACGGTTTCCCGGGTTGTCTGCGGGCTCCTCTATTTGCGCTATAACCTCATTGCAGATGTGACCTAACGCACGCCTGCTGTAGCCTACACACACACAAACACATCACACGTAACGTGTACACACAGGCTTATTGACGCAGCACACACACATGCCCACAGACTTTCAGATTCCTCGCGTACACCGTGATCGCTGTTTATCATCCGTTCTGTCGCCCAGCCAGCCTAAACCCACTTATTCATACAGAAACTTGAACTGCCTTGTTCTCCAGCACATCGATTCAGTAATTGCATTCCGTGTATATAGCCGCGCTATTGTCATTAGGTTTTGATATTTGTTAATCATTGTGTACCCATGTTTTAAGTCTCAGTTTTTGTCTGTTTTTCTCCTATTTGTACTTGCTTTTCTTTTTGTAATGTTATTGATGTTCTTCTCTTTTGCACTCGGTATTGTGAAATTGCCCAAAACCTTTTGAGAAATTATGATTGTGGTTAATGGACATTCCATTATCTAAGGTTTTATAAAAGAAAAATAACTTCTGTTAACCATCATTTTGATGATTTCCTTGCTTTTATAATAATGTAACCACTTCATTGAAAAAGTGATTTGTGCATCACTGCGGATTCTGTGTACCTATGAATCCACTGAGTGTAACTATTCCAAACGTTTAAATATAATCATCGTGTTAAGTTTGTAAGAAAAAATAATTTGTTTGTATAAATAAATGATTCATGGCCCTAACACCATACGTGACTGTAGATTATCAGTCGATTCTTTAAAATCTGACATTGGCTGTGCAAAAAACTTGATGCCTTGCATCGACACAAAAGATCTACATTAAACGTTAATACGAGTCAACCTTTTGTCTAACTCAAATATATTCCGGACATGTTGGAAAGGGGCCTGAAAGAATACCATTGCTAGTCGACACCTTACGTTCAAGAATGATGTAAATGTAATGTAATTTGATACTTTGACAAACTTTGACAAATAGTACCATTATCCAAAGTCTAAGGCATCAGTCCCAGACTGGGTGCACATGTGCACACTGGGTGTGTGTTAAGGAGATTGTACAATCATCCAAATAGATATTAGTGTGAGAGGGAGGAGGCTGTCCACAGATTGTAGCCTCACAGAGGGCATGTACCGCTCCAGTATCTCTCTGTTCACCCATAGACAGACCAGCATGGAGGGTCATCACCACGTACATGGAGCCTGCATTGTTTTGGCCATGGTCAGCCATGTGTTCTCCGGGACTATCCATTTTCTAGCATCAGGACCCAGCTCCGGCGGTGAGTGAAAACAACCAGCCTGCTGTTCCATCTCTGTGCAACACTACCCTACAAACAAACTAATTATGAGAACAGACAGTGCATTGTTTGGTGGTGGACAGTGTGGCTAAAGCCCATATTCTGGACAGTGTGCCTTTACAATTACAACAGTCAACAAGCCAACGATAAATAACCCTCTAGTGATTTATGTTGATTTGATGACACAGTGTATATTTTTGACGGCAGTGTATATTTTCCGGTGATATTTTTTTCACAGTAAAACAAATTCCTTTATATTGAAGTAGTGCTTACTGTTAGTATTCTGAGCAATATGTCCTTGTCTGTCACCCCCAAGTTTCCTTTGCGGGAACAACCGTACATAATGTCCTGCCACTGTGAGTTCACTGCAGTGTAAAGCAAGACCTTTGGCCGTGCCAATCATATTTCTAAAGGATAATGACTTTTACAACACAGCACTAGATTGAAATCAATGATTGCAGTATTTCGTCATCTGCATTTGACCGGCATATTGTTGATATAAGCTATTTGCATATGTTTTAGTGGAATAGTGGTGTGTGGAGGCTGTATGGAGGCTGTAATTACAAGTCTATTACCAATCCCCCATATGGTAGGATGGCTTGTTATCCATACTTTTAATTACATTTTACATTGTAACTCGATACGGTCTTACTGTATGGCATCCATAGTAGAAACTATACCTGCTATGTTGACAGAGGACACTTTCTCATTTACAGAACTGGCCTGATGGCAATTAGTGTTAACTGCCCACGTCAGGGGCAGTGTTTGTATTACCTGTCGGCTTGGAGATTCTAGTAACCAATCTATTACTAGGAGGCTCTAAACCTTTCGCTACATGCCGTCCTTAGTCTCAGCATCAGGCTGTTCTACTCTACTATAGTACATAGATTATTAAGTCCTTGTACCAAATATCCTATGTCTCTTCTCCTTAGGTCTGTTTAAGAGCACTCTCGGTAATGTCTCCGAGACTTTTCCTCTGGAGATAACCATGGACGCCTGGGCCGACAAAACCTGGATCATGCTCTACATTTGGAACACTGCCTGGCTCATACATTCCTTCTTCACTGTGTTCCAGAGGTAGAACATCCATCTCCATCTATCGTCAGAGACACACTATTCTTTTACAGGGCGTCCCAACTAGAGAAACAGTGCACCACTTCTGACTAGGGCCCATGGGTAGTGCACAATATAGGGAAGAGGTTGCCATTTGGGATGCTGAAACGGTGTTGTTATAGGTAAATGTGAGGAGGAAAAAGGCTTTACAGTAACAACATATGAGTTTGGTTTGGCTTAACACACAGGGATGCCTAACAACTACAACCCTAAACTGATGAGGTTATACAGCATGTGTGATATGGTATATTACTAAAGTCATGATTGATTTTGTCTTGTACAGGAACGTGTCTGGTCCAGTTTCTTGCAACCCTGAGATTCACCCACCGTCTTTCTATTTGATTTGGACAGTTATCAACGTAGCAAAGATAGGTTGGTTGTATCTCTTGGCCAGACAGTAAGTGGGTTTTGATTAGAATTTACTGTGCCTGTAACGTTTACTATTTCAAAAACTTCATTTGGAGAGTTCCTCCACTGGAAAGTAATCTATGGTTAAGATCTATTTTGACAGCATCCATAGTTGCCTTTGTAGGTCTATGCTTTTAGCTCGCAATATATACTAAACTGACATTTAAAGGTTGAATATCTTTGCTATATCATAGAGGGAAAATGAATGCACCAAGGTAAAATCCACCAAGGTAACTTAGGCAACCCAGGTTCCTTTTCCAAGATGGCTAAAGACTTGCATTCATGAAGCGTAGCATTCAAGCTTGTAGGATTCTTGGCACAAAACCAATGATGTCTACGTAACAGCCCCCAATGTTTTAAAACACAAAGATTTTTAAATGCATGCTGTTCTTACAAACACTGCTGTTGCTCAGGTACTTTTCACCACAAAGGCCAGGAGTCCTCAGATCCATTGAAATCTTTCTCAAAGCGAATGAGGAGCGCCACTTCCAGGATAAACAGCAAAGTCACACTTGCTGAAACTCAAGACGTGAGAGCAAAAATGTGCAGAGCACAGTCCTGGAAGACTATCAACAATACTCAGTGCCTTTTTAACAGTTGTTGTATATGACTAACAAATGCCATAGAGAGGCTAAAAACAACTGACAAAAGCAGACAAAACTGTTTTAGGCAATAGCTAAGGTTTGGGTAGCCTGGAAACTCTATAGCTAACATTTCACATTTGTACTCCATGTGCATGGATGTACAGCTGTGGTAAAAAGTTTACATACACTTGTAAAGAACATGGCCGTTTGAGTTTTCAATAATTACTACAACTCTTATTTTTATGTTATGGAATCATTGGAGCACAAACTTCTTGGTCACAAACAATCTGGTTATTTCATGACTTTATTCTTAAAATATGACCAAATCTACTGGATCACAAATATACAGTGAAGGAAAACATTCTTTGATCCCATGCTGATTTTGTACAATTTCCCAATGACAAAAAAATAATCAGTCTATAATTATAATGGTAGGTTTGAACAGTGAGAGACAAAAGAAATCCTGAGACCGCATTTCAAATAAGTTATGAACTGATTTGCATTTTGCTCAGTGAAATAATTATTTGACCCCTTTGCAAAACATGACTTGGTGGCAAAACCATTGTTAGCAATCACAGAGATCAGGTCTTTCAATTGCACACACCTCAGGGTGGATTTTGTCCCACTCTTCTTTGCAGATCCTCTCCAAGTCATTAAGGTTTCGAGGCTGACGTTTGGCAACTCTAACCTTCAGCTCCCTCCACAGATTTTCTATGGGATTAAGGTCTGGAGACTGGCTAGGCCACACCAGGACCTTAATGTGCTTCTTATTGAGACACTCTTTTTTTGCCTTGGCCGTGTGTTTTGGTTCATTGTCATGCTGGAATGCCCATCCACGACCAATTTTAAATGTCCTGGCTGAGGGAAGGAGGTTCTCACCCAAGATTTGATGGTACATGACCACATCCATTGTCCCTTTGATGCAGTGAAGTTGTCTTGTCACCTTAGCAGAAAAACACCCCTAAAGCATAATGTTACCACCTCCATGTTTAACGGTGGGGATGGTGTTCTTGGGGTCATAGGCAGCATTCCTCCTCCTCCAAACACAGCAAGTTGAGTTGATGCCAAAGAGCTTGATTTTGGTCTCATCTGACCACAACACTTCCTTCATTCAGACGTTCATTGGCAAACTTCAGACGGGCCTGCACATGTGCTTTATTGAGCAGGGGGACCTGGATTTCAGTCCTTCACGGCGTGGTGTGTTACCAATTGTTTTCTTGGTGACTACGGTCCCAGCTGCCTTGAGATCATTGTCAAGATCCTCCCGTGTAGTTCTGGGCTGATTCCTCAACGTTCTCATGATCATTGAAACTCCACAAGGTGAGATCTTGCATGGAGCCCTAGACTTTTTGCCCCAAATACTAATTTCACTGAGTAAAATGCAAATCAATGTATAATTTATTTGAAATGTGTTTTTCTGGATTTGTTTGTTGTTATAGATTAGGCTTGATGTATTATTGTTATTGTTAGTCTCTCACTGTTCAAATAAACCTACCATTACATGTATAGACTGATAATTTCTTTGTCAGTGGGCAAACGTACAAAATCAGCAGGGGATCCTCCACTGTTCATACAGCAAATATACATACGGTAGGCCGTACTCAAAGACAATGAAACTATGTTTGAGTACAGTTTCACCTGGCTCATACTATTACTTTAAGTGTGATATCTGAAATTGTCTAATGCTGTCTGAAAATGGTAAACTTCTCCTTTTAGGAAACATATTTGTGGATTCAACAAATATGACAAAATAAATGCAGGGCACTTATGAACCAATAAAAATGACCATCCCGTTTTTTTTTAGGTACCTGCTGCTATCGCTGTTTTGTAAATGGGTTATACCAGTTCACTGCTTCTACATGATGTTTGTATCCTATCGAAATCTTCAACGTCATAGCGCCTGGCTGGCCATCAACAACCCTAAACAACCCTGGTGGATCCGCTATCTGGTGAATTCCTGATCTAATCTGCATATCAACATTACGCAAGTTGGTTATTCACTGTCATGCTGCTGTTACAGATTGAGCTTCAGCACAAATACTACCAACGTTACAATACGTTAGCAAACAATTGCCAGGGTTTTTGAGAAAGTGTCATCATAGGCTCAGGGCTCTCGAGATCATTTGCAGCAACATCCTCACTTTCCATAAGATAAGAAAAGATACAAGCGTAATTGACTAACCTTGGTACAAGCATGTCCGCATCACATATCTTGATGAGCGTCGATGTTGTTGTTGTGTGAGGCAGACCCAGAACGGATTAGCATTGTTTGGCTGGTGGACGCTCCTGGAGGCCTTGATCAACCTGGCAGTGGTGATGCGATCCCATGCTGGCGTGTCTGACTCTCTGGTTAGCTCCTTGGTGCTAACAGTAATCCTGCTGGGGATGCTCATCTGGTAATGACAATTACAATTACCGTATACTATACAGCAGGACATCTTGACCGCGTATTTGAATAAACGAAGGGTTTAATGGGCGTTTTAGGAAAGTCTTTCCCTCTGGGACTGAACCTGTCCTAATTCGGACAACATAAACCACTGATGGGTTGATATTGGGTGGCTGGGGTTGAACTATAAACAGCCATGCTATTTCCTAACAGGTTTGTCTTTGAGAGTTTCATCTTCTCCAAGTACGTCCGATACACATTTACCGTCTACCCCGTGTTGATTGTGGGCCTGGGTGCCATGTTCTCCCGAGGATATCGTGTCCATGACCTTCCTGCTAACACTGTCTATTGTGGTAAGAATATAGATTTTAATAGAAGACACTATGGGCCAAAATCCATCTATTCTTAGCTCACACAATGGAATAGAGGGCTTTTACCATTTTGCTATGGGATTTTAAAAAGATCACAGAATTAAATTCCCCATTGTCCATCTGAAGAACTTGAATTCTTTAATAATATAGTAATATAGATTTGGATGTTGATCCATGCTTACTGCGATGGCATCACACAGTTGCTGTTAAGACCCACGACCTCCAAAGCAACGTGTTTTTATTTAACAGTTTGTAAACCACGATTCTGGCAATTGTTCTTGGAGTCTTCTCATCAATTAGCTAATGACTGTTTTGTTTTACGCACAATACACTGTAAAGCATAGATACGGCCTTCTGCCTTGTCTGACCAGACCAGGAGAGCAAGTTGTTTTGGAGATACAGGAACTGGCATGTCTAGTACTGACACTTATAGCAAGACCAAAGTTGTTGAGACCACAGACAACGCCCATACTTAACAGCCCATCACTGAACGCAGATGCCTTTCTGTCAGATGCTTTATGTATCAATCCAGGGACTCGCTTTCTGTATACATTTCCGTGAATTGTGTAATGCACCTAATAAACTAGCCACTGAGTGTATAGTCCTGAGCTAACATTCCATACATGAGGTTGCAGTAAATCTCATTATTCTGTATTTACTAAGACAACCCTTGTTAACATAGACAGGAGATTCATTTTCACATGTTATAAGCTCCTGAAAAATCACATTATAGATAACGCAAATTAAGCAGCGCCAAGCTTAAGCAAATTAAATAAACCTTTATAAAATCTGGAGGTGTTAATTTAATGTACGTGTCAATTTAATATACAACAATTACAAAGCACGTTGTATTTCTTTTTCCAACCATGCAGGATTTCTCATGCTGGTGGCAACGGTCCTAAACTTTCTTCGTTTGATTGCTACATGCTTCTGCCCAGATCACTCCTTCAGGTGTTCATCTAAGGAGATCC
The DNA here is from genome assembly GCA_016801125.1 of Novumbra hubbsi. Classification (NCBI taxonomy): domain Eukaryota; kingdom Metazoa; phylum Chordata; class Actinopteri; order Esociformes; family Umbridae; genus Novumbra; species Novumbra hubbsi. The sequence continues at coordinate 116,069 of JACXGK010000323.1, forward strand.
AAACAGATGAAAAAGTCAACACAATAGCTTTCCAAACTGGCTTTGATAATCCTGTATTTTATAATCACTAAGACAAGATACAGTATCCTGAAAGACAGAAATTATACTGACAGATTCTGACAAAAGCTGACAAAATGTTTAGTAACACCTTATAATGCTATATTTGTAATGGGTTTATATAGAAGATTACAAACTACCTTATTAAGCATTGGTTCATCAATTACAAATTCATTACTAAGCACTTGCATCAGTCAAACACTGCAATAACAAATCAGTGCCCTCTGGGTAAAAAAATCACAGAACACCTTCCCCCAGTAGATAGCATTTTACAAATTAATTTAAAACAATTCACAAGATTAATAACCCTTGTGTAAAATCATGCAACCTTATATTCAATTGATGCACAGATAAATGAGTTTTCAGTTATTTGTGATACATCGGAGCACCACTTTTAACTGCACTACCAACTGAGTTACACAAGACCTTAAAGTCGGCAAAAAAATTTCAGCAATCCAATAATTTTATATTATTGCAGCACTGGAAAATACATCAAACCCAAGCAATTACTACAAAAAAGAACACAGCATTGTTCAAGTTTTTACTAAAAACAATGTTTATAACCAAATGTATAATATTAGAGTTGTGCATTGCATACTTTTGCTTTGGAAATACAATAAAGAATGCGAGCAATAAGTGTTTTTGCCAAATTGTTATTTTAACCAGGATGTACAGTTTATAAAGCCAGGACCACAGATGGCTGTATTGAAGCCACTGAGAAACCATCTTGGCACTCGGCATAAAAAAAACATACACTACTGTTTAAAAGTTTAGGTTCACTTAGAATAGCACAGGATGGTGGCTGATAACGGGTCTCTGTACCTATGTAGCTATTCCATGAAATCATTATTTACGTTTCCCATTATAATAGTCATGCACAAAACAAAAAATGTCTACATTGTATTTCTGATCAATTTTATATCCTTTTTGAAGGATTGTTTATGTTCGAAAACAATAATATTTCTAAGGGATCTCAAACTTAAACGGTGGGGTTAATTTTGGAAGGTATACTAAAAACATGTATTGATGTTTATGTACATTTTTATGAAACGTTTTATTACAACTCAGTGTAAATCTTAGGCAGAAATAGCAAGAGTGAGAGAAAGTTGTTTATATTTTACAAAGAAACCTCTAGTACCTAAATCAATTCCTATGTCCAACTTTCAGTTGCCTAAGACTTTTGCACAGTTCTGTATCTATACTCTGAAAGTTGTAGGAAATAAAATAAAAGGTTCTGAACTTTTGAACTGTAGTGTATATTAAAAAACATGTGTGGGTCTTTATTTATTTATGCTTTATTTTGAGAAAGACTGCTTAAAGGAATCTCCCTATGAATAGGCTGCAACATACAATGTTGACAATTAACCAACTTGGTCCCCATATTAAAATTGTTCTCCAACCCCTCCAGAGAACTTTATGGGTAAATGCTCCTACATAAAAATGTGCCTACAATTTAGGACCGACCCAATGAAGACTACAAACACAAAACAAAATTACAGTAGCGGTTTAGTGATCAGCTTGCTTTCACTTTCCAGCAGCTAATTGCTCTAATTATTTTATTTATTTAGCATGATTGGTTTTAACATTATCTTTGTGGGTCCTTGAACTATCATTACCCCATCTAGCCACGAAAGAAAGTTGCATCAAGCCACCTTCTCATACGTCCTCAACGCAACCACATCCCCCATCATGCATTTCTGTGAACAAGAGAAAGGGAAAGAAGAAGCGTATTTGGTGTTTATTGTAAAATGGTTGAGCCTGATAGGCAAATGTGAATATACTTTCTGAACAAGTTTCATTGCCGAGTTATCTGTCAAATTATTAAAACACAAATACTATAGAACAGTACAATAATACAGGACCATTGGAGGAGAGAAAATAAATGAATCCTTACCGCTATCAACTTTCCCTCATCAGTTACCTGTCTTTCAATAGTTGTGTCTTTGCCTTCCCAGGTTTGTTTTTGCACAAGTCTGCCATTTTGAAGAGTAAAAACAGTCTGAAAATTAAAGGGAACAATTAAAGTATGTCCAATGAAATGTGAACCCAAATTACCTGACTACAAAATACAAACGTTAATCCCAACACACCAATGTTTTTCGTCCATCTGGGGTTGTTTCCTCAAAAGGCTCGTCGAGTTTGAATTGAATCTCAATCGTTTTGAAAGTGCTCTCAGATTTCACATTGATAATTCCTCGATTGTCCATTTTAAAGGTCAGATTGGGCTTGATGTAGTTTCCAACCTGTCTGGTGGCGAAGCCAACACCTTTATGATGCAGAGAGCAAATGGTCAAGTTCTATAGGCAGTGTGATGTAGTGCAACATAACGCATAATAACTATACATAACAAATGATTAGCTTGATGACTTTGTTATTTACAGTCTTGTTAATATTCTTGTATGATAACATCATATAACTACATCCATACAATATATAGCCATAAATTTAAGCATTAAAGCACATGGAGGTATGGTATATTGCCAATATAAAAGCTTTTCCGAGGCATGACACATTACAGAGTGTCTGGAAACAGCACTGGCCATACTAGTATTCAACTCTTACTCTACAAGGGTCAGGGCATGCTTGTTTTCTGTTTTACCTAATCATTAATTGCACCCAGCTCAAGTCCCAGGTCAAAATAATAATGATGTGGCAAAGAAAAAATGTTGTGGAACTGGTTTCGAGAGCCAAAATTGAATACTAACTAAAAACAGCTCTTAGCTGTTGTATATTGGCCCTATACCACACTCCCTTGTGCCTTATTGCATACACATATCATGGCTATCAATCAATCTCTAATCTGGATTTAAGAAAGAGGGTTTTTAAATACATATGTAGTTCATCAATGAATTCAAGAATGAGAAACATAGTACCCAACATTTTCATGTAGTCATCAAATCCCTCGCTGTTAATCAATCTCCAGCTCCCAACGAACTTGTCAAACATTTTAAGTTGTCCTAACTAGAATTTCTGTCTTATTTTGATTATATGAATTCAATTAATTGAATTGATCAATCTGACCATTCTATTTCTGCCCAATCACAGTCACATGCATTGCGTTAAGGTTAAAGTATAGGTAAATGTGATAAGATTATTTTAAGTTAAACTAGGCAAGATTTAAAGGGTTCACGATGTCCATAAAAATACATAGAAGAGTGTGAATTAAGATACTATGAACGGCTAGTTTTATCGAACCCCCAACATTTAAAACCGACATTTAAGAGAACGATCATGCTTGAAGTCGTAAAGTTTTATGATGATGCTGTCACCCTTTCTTACTCTACCGGATAACTTTTTTGTTCATCTCGGTAAAAATGAAACCACCTAAGGCAACAAAAGTAGACTATTGTGCTTTAAATGCGGAGTACTAAAATATAGTTTAAATTATAACGAAAATAACTTTTCTTCCTGTCCGAACACGCGCATGTGCCTCTGGGAAACTACCGTTTCAAAATAAAAGCACCGTAAACCTCGTGCATTACGCCAAAAAAAAATTAATTCAAAAAGTAAACTACTGTTCAATATCTAACCTTTATATCAACCAATTATTTATTTCAAATAACTACACGATGAGAATTGTAAATATTTTGGGCAAAAGAAATACAGAAAAAACAAAAATAGTGACATACATTCTGTATATCAGTGTAAAATCCTGTCAGTTTTCAGAGATACGTAAGTACAGTAGCCTATATTTCAATATTATATACACATATAATGTATAAACGTATGCATGTACAATAGTTCAGTTTATATGTGTGACACAGTATTAAAATGTACATTTTATATTTTCTATATTCCTAATATTTACATCAAAATGAATGTCAAGAAGTAGTAATTAAATGCAGAAGTAGAATAAATAGAACACGAGCATTCAAGTAAATGTACTGTAGGTTAAATTGATTCTATATCTATGCGTTTTATTCTGTTTTAAGGGCAAAATCCAGAGGATTATATGTGCCCAATGCACCTCATGGTCCTTACCAACAGACGGCAGCATCTCCATGTGTTTCCATTTTTTACAGTTCCTAAGCAATGACACAGGACGAAACAACTGAAGTGGCCAAAAGTTTTGAGAATGACACAAAGTTAGCTGCTGCAGTGTTTTTTGATATTTTTGTCAGATTTTAGTATGGTATACTGAAGTATAATTACAAGCATTTCATAAGCATCAAAGGCTATTATTGACAACAACATGCAAAGAGTCAATATTTGCATTGTTGACCCTTCTCATTCAAGACCTCTGCAATTCGCCCTGGCATGCTGTCAATTAACTTCTGGGTCACATCCTGACTGATGGCAGCCCATGCTTGCAATCAATGCTTGGAGTTTGTCAGAATTTGTGGGTTTTTGTTTGTCCACCCGCCTCTTGAGATTTGACCACAAGTTCTCGATGGGATTAATGTCTGGGGAGTTTCCTGACCATGGACCCAAAATGTCAATGTTTTGTTTTTCAGAGCCACTTAGTTATCCTTTTGCCTTATGGCAAGGAGCTCCATCATGCTGGAAAAGGCATTGTTCATCACCAAATTGTGCTTGGATGGTTTGGAGAAGTTGCTCTCGGAGGATGTTTTGGTACCATACTTTATTCATGGCGGTGTTCTTAGGCCACATTTTGAGTGAGCCCACTCCCAAGTGTATTTCCAAATGCCCCAAACAATCGTAAAGAGGATTCATCAGAGAAAATGACTTTACCACAGTCCTCAGCAGTCCAATCCCTGTACCTGGTGTTTTTCCTGTAGAGAAGTAGCTTCTTTGCTGCCCTTCTTGACACCAGGTGAACCACCAAAAGTCTACGCCTCACTGTGTTGCAGATGCACTCACACCTGCCTGCTCCAGTTCCTGAGCAAGCTCTGAACTGGTGGTGCCCCAATACCGCAGCTGAATCAACTTCAGGAGACCTCCGGTTGCTTGCTGGACTTTTTTGAGCTCCCTAAAGCCTTCTTCACAATAGAACCTCTCTCGTTGAAGTTCTTGATGATTAGTAGATATAGGTGCAATCCTACTATCAGCAATTTCCATGGCTGTGAAGCCCTTTTTGTGCAAAGCAATGATGACTGCACGTGTTTCCTTGCAGGTAACCATGGTTAACAGAGGAAGAACAATGTTAACAATTTCAAGCCCCACCCTACTTTTAGCTTCCAGTCTGTTATTCTAACTCAATCAGCATGACAGAGTGACCTTGTCCATGCCAACACTCTAACATGTTTGCTGGTCCTTTGGTGGCAGGGCTAAAACGCAGTGGAAAAAAGAAGGACTTTGCAATTAATGGCAATTTATCTGATCACTCTTCATGACATTCTGAAGTATATGCAAATTGCCATAAAAAAACTGAGGCATCAGACTTTGTGAAAGATAATATTTGTGAGCTGGATGCATTAGCACAAGCAGGATTTCTGAAATCTCAAAACTAAATATTATGAACACGGTTGTCAAAAGCAATGTTATATATTTAGAACATTTCAGTTATAATTCTGAATACAGACAGTACAGCCTGTAATGTACATGGTAATGTCATGAACCCTAAAACCCTATATCTGACTACAAATGCACAATCCTTTCCTCCAAAATTCCTAGCAGAAATTCTCAAAACCTCATGGTCATTGATTAAATAATTTACTTTTAAATTCCTCTTAGCAGTGTGCAATAAGTATTAGGTAGTAACATTGTGTTTTGTACTTTTATTTGAAGCAAGGTATAATTTATAAGACAGGTAACATGGTTTTGAGTATAATGTTTCATTTTGCGTAAGGTTTTAGTCAATATGGCATGGGTTTTGAGAGGTGCCTGCTTCTCCAGAAGAGGGAGTGGCATAGTTATTGTAATGCAAAGTAGTTGTGAACCCAACCAATCAGATCCATGCACTCACCTTTCTGCTCTATGATTAGGTTGTAAAGGACAATCAATCAAGACACAATAAGGAGAACTCAGAATGTATAATCTTTAGGACCACAAGGAAATAGAAACATTTTACATGTTTCCTATGATATATTGGATTTGGATATGAAAAAAGAATTAACAATTATAATTCAGTATGTGTTTTCTATATTTATTTAATAAAAATATGATTTAAATTACAATTATCTTGCTTATGCTTTGTGTTGTATAGAGAAACAATACTTTGGTTGTAACAATATCTGATTAGAGGATTACATTTTATTCATGCTAATCTTTGTTTCCCTCTAGTCTAGCTGGATATATTCCATTAGTTTTTTGAACAATTGCCACACATTTCTAATAGATAATTTCTAATTTCTAAAAAATCTTTGTTTTGCTTTGTCATTATGGGGTAATGCGAATATCCCTATAGGAGGCTGACACTTTCCAGAACATTCCAGGAAGACGGCCCAGCCCTATCCAGCTGCATCTTATCTGGATCTTGTCAAGGGAAGCATAAAGAGGCTCTCGGAGAGCATGTAAGAGCTGTAACAGTTGGAGATGCAGGAGGCCTAAAGGGACAAGATGCTGAAAAGCAGAAAGACCTGCCCCCCCTCCCCCTCGTTGCAGTTTGTCAAGTCTATCACACCCGCTCCTACCACTTCTATGTCACGCCCTAATGTGTTTCACCTGTTCTCTTGTCTCCACCCCCTCCCACCAGGTGTTGTCTATTTCCCATTACTGTCTGTGTATTTAGTCCCTGTGTCCCCAGCTGGCAGTGCCAGATCGTCTTGTCCAGTACAGCGTATCCAGCGTTTCATAGTCCTTGTTTCCTAGCCCCAGCCCAGTACCTTGCTTGTCTCT
>JACXGK010000324.1:0-48319 GCA_016801125.1 Novumbra hubbsi
GGGGGGGGGGGGGGGGGGGGGGGGGGGGGGGGGGGGGGGGGGGGCGGGGGGGGTATGGGGGCGTTGCATGTGCGTGTGTGTGCGGGAGGGCCAGTCTTGTGATATCCTCCACCGCCTTATTAGGATGGATTTACAGCACAGCCAGGTTAGTAGGCAGGCAGGAACACGGACACACACACCAGGATGGAACACACACACACACACACACTGCCCTGACTTTCTACCTCTCTCCTTTACTCCCTCTCATTCTCCTGCCGTGCACAGACAATGGAGCCCTGGAGAATACCGGCTTGTGCTGAATTATTCAAATCAGCAGTGGCAGCAAGCAAAGGAGGGAGCCAAGGAGGAAGAGGAGAGACAGGAAAGGTGGAGGGAGAGCAAGAAAGAGAGAGCAGAGGGAGAGAGAGAAAATGGTGATGTGTGTAGCGAGAGAAGGATTTCTAAAGAAAGAGAAAAGGAGCATGAGAGAGGGGGAGAGAGGGTGGAGGGAAAAGGAATAGGTGGAGGTGGTGAATACTATTGTCATCCTACATGCAAATAGCATCCTGCTTTTCGCTCCACCTTTCCAATGTTACTAGGGCTCATCCTCCTCCCCTCTACCTCCCTGTGAGTCACCCTATGCCCTCCACCACTTCATTAATACACATCTGTGCCCCAGCCCACCACCCCACTCCCTGGGCTAACAGTAAGGAGGCAGGGATGGGCGGGGGGGGGGGGGGCAGATCATGCTGGAAGAGGATGGACAGCCGCATGCTGTTGGCATGAGGAGAATGTGCCGGTAATTAGCCACCACCCCTACAGACAAAAAAAAACACCAGAGAAGAAGAGAATAGAGGAAATCTGTGCACTTTGAAAAAAAAAAAAACAAGGCTCCTGCCAGGCTGTGTTCCCTGGAGGGGAGACCTGGGCATGATGATGGTGTGGTACACTGGTGTCTGCGGCACTGGAACAAAGGGAGAAAAGGAGAGCTAGCGTGTGCGCGAGGGCTAATATGAGTGTGTGCTCGTTGGTGTCCGCGCGTGTGGACGCGACGGCGTGCGTGCTGGTGTGCATGCATTCATATAGCAATCTCAGGACTTGTCAGATGTGGTGGAGCCTACAGCATGCGCATACAATAAAGGTGCATTGAGATCAATTGCTATTTCAAAATGTGAAATGTTCATTCTGCATTCGGAAATATATCCACCAGGGAATATATTTATTTCTTCTTTCTTTAAGAAGAATATGTTTGTTCTGGTATGTATTCATTTACACAAATCCATAATTTTGAATATATATATAAATATATTATAAATTCTAATGCATATGATGCCTTATGCTTTGAATTCCATTTTTCTTTCCTCTAATAGTGGATGGCCACTATTAACTTGCCTAGGAGATAAAGTTATAGTATGAATTAGCGTTTAATGGTAAGTAGCATTTAACTTTTAACATACCCCAGGTAACATATTGATTTGCAGTAGTACTAGAATCAAAATTCCCAATGAAAAATTCACCTCAAGTTTGTATATTCAGATACCCTATGAGGAGTGTCAGTAGAGCTTGTAGAGCACATAAGCAGCCAGCCAATTCCATACAATCTACTGTAACAAATAAGATTGCGAAGCAACTAGCCTACAAGCTAAGCCATTTAAAATACCACTGCATGACTCAGTAAGTGGCTTTCAACACATAGTTAACAAGCTTAACAATTTACAGCTGCATACACAATTTGAGCCAAAAAGTAAACTATCATTTCTGTAATAGCTTAAATAACATCAGCCCACATGTTATACCCAAATATATGAAATAATAATGTTTTCATTGGGTGAAAAAAATATTACATGAAATATATATATATTTTTTTTTTAAGGAATATGGACATATCAATATTTTATTTTCTTTCAAACAATATCTATAGATGCATGTAATATAATTGAATAAAAAACAATGACATTTTAACCATGAAATAATTTATTTATATATATATATATCTTTTTGAGCCATTCCTCAGCCATTCCACTGTCCGGAAAATAATGTACAAGTGAAGAACATTTCAAACAACCGCCAACATGGTCAGGCCATCCCAGGTCAGGCTGTCCTAGCGAGTTCAGCCCTGGAGCAGACCACACGATGCTTAAAGAAGTCACCCCCAATGACCACCAGCATGTCCTGGAACACCTCGTTCACGATTGGCTGAAACATTGACTGTTCCCAAAATGTGTCACCAAATACTCATGGTGCCCACACGTTGTGCTGAAGGCCACCTTTCACTGACCCACCAACAGGGGTGCCGACACTGCCTCTGCCCTCTGGGACGTGGTCGACCGCCTTAAACAGACGTTGAGATGGGATGAGTAACGAGCCTCCTATGTTCCTATGTGTCCAACAAATTACCATGGGCCACAAACACACAGTGTTTAAGAAAGCATTTAGAGCTTCTTACTCTGCTGAAGTAAGAACATAGGAGGACATGAGGTCTTTGCCCACCCTTCTGGAGTACCAGGCTCAGAAGACCTTGTCCAGAGCCCTTCTGGTTGTGTTGCAGATCAAGACAATACCTGATGCCCCTCTGCTGACCCTCTTCTCTCCCAATCCCTCCCATGAAGTGTCTCTGTCCTGCCCTTCTGGTCAGGCTTCTGACCTAGATTAGGCATTATAGAGTCTGGACACAGCCCATGGGAAGTTATTCATTATTACTTCATTTGGATGCTGTAAAGACATTGCATCACTTCTTGATCTGGCAACTGCCCCACTCCTTGATCACAGGGCACTTGTGTGTGTATGTTTGTCATACATGCACACACTTCACATACATAAATAGAGCTCCCACACTCTTGTTGAATGCAATGTATTGAAAAACAACAGCATGTTTTAAACATAGTGATTGCATACAAGTTATACAGAACCCCACATATGCACCCGACTGAATATAATCTCCACTAATTGACCAATTAACATTCCACCAGAGTACACTGTATAGCTATAATCCACAACCATGTCAGACTTACATTTACCTATTGAGGACTGGCCACCTCCTCAGTTTTGGCTCCTTCCCAGGTTAATACCTTTCAAGACTTTTTCCTAGCCACTGTGTTCAACATTCTATTTTAATCTGTAGAGCACTTTGTGATGGAAAGTAGTCTTTATAAATTAAACCTGTTTGAGGAATTTTCATTGATTTAATGACGTTAATCAACCATGTGACACAATTCATTATTTATTAATTATTATTTTCCCACCGAATGCAATGCCCCTTAAGTAACTATTTCTATGACATCATGTTGGTATGTGCATGAGCTGAGATTTTGATCTGTAACCCCAGTTCTGGCGTCATTAGTAAGTGGGCTTGGTAATTTATTGATGTGAGTGAGGAATCTGCGGCAAAGTCACTGAATGCTAAAAGAGAATTAACAACCATGTCAGCAGCACTAGAGTAGAGAAAGCATTGCACTGTCCTTTTGTCTTTTACTGCCGAGAGAATGAAATGGTCTCTAGTCTTACAGAAAACACAAAAAACGATTAAATGGTTGTGTCGATATATGTCAGAGCTGGTCAGTAAAGCCATCTCTCTCTTCCGTTTCTTCTCTACCTGAGCTGGGACGAATGACCCCAGTACTCTTTCTGCCCATCGAGTCACACAAAAATACCATAGAAGAGACTATAGATAACACACAAGCAGCACGCATCAGTTAGTCAGGCAAAAGAAAGAAATTGTGTGAAAGTGAAAAAAGACCAAGTCCAGGGGAAAAAGAACAAAGCGGAATGAGGAACACTCAAGGGAGAAAAGAGGAAGTTATTATATGGAAGGTAAGAAGGTTTGAATTAAAGATAAAACACACTGAAATGGTCAAACCACTGCACTCCACTCCACTCCCACTTCAAACAGCGCTTCCACACTATCACTGATGCGATGAGGCCTATAGCTGCATGGGCTTAGGATCGATCCGGTCACTTTGCCTCAGAAAGGCAGACTGTCCAGCCATGCAAAGACCCAGGAGAGCCCCGACACAGGTTTGGCTCTGTTCGACACGCTCCACACTCCCTGCAGCGCCACAGCCAGCCTGCCCAGACTTCCCTTGATCCCCAGGCTCTGTCTGGAGTGTCAGCCTGGCTGGGCCCACGGGAGATGGGTTTGGCAGCATCGGCCACAGGGCTCAGATGAACTGCTGATGGGTCCTTCTGCCCAGCAGCCCCACGAGGCCGGGGCAGACGGATAGGTGGTGCTAGCCAGGTGTGTTTATAGGGGTTTTGGACGAGCAGAGATAAGCAGAGTTCTGTCCAACATTAAAATGCAATGGCTTTTTTGGGGTTCTGTACAGACCAGTGTATGTGAGTGGTGTTGGGCAGTCAAAAATCACACTCATCACTAACAGAACGGTCCTTTGCGCTTGGAGGTTCTTTGGGCTCCAAGCATCAATTTTCAAGCACCACTAAAATATACTGAACGTTCAGAGAAAAATAAATGTGCAGCTCCATATTCACTTAATAAATTATTAATTTAAAAATGTTACTTAACAACTAACCCCTCTACTATTGTGTATATGTAGTCTACTATTAGAACTGGACAGACGACAAAATGTTTTAAATCTGCTCCACTCCACCTCTTTACTATGGTATGGACACACACAAGGCAAAGCACTGTCTACAAGATACAGTGCAGATTTGCAATGGGGAACAATGAAGATACCCTGATTAGGACCGTGCATAAATAACATTAAGGGTTAAAGAAGTTGAATTGGAATCTGTAATAACATAAACATATTTCGATAGTTGCGGTGATTGTACAAGAGCACATTTTGTTATTATATTACTGTGGAATGTGGTTGTTAGAAAAAAAAGAAGATTTTGGTTTTGCGGGCAGCAAACAGCCGGGGAATTTGTTTCCCCTCTGCATCCAGCAATGTTTGCGCCCAAACGCAGCCGGTGAGGAAACAACTAGCCCCAGCGACATCCTCTCTTGGGAATTACGTGGAGGGCCCCTGTGGGCCCCCCTCCTGGCACAAGCTTCAGCCAAAGGGGTTTTTACATTTCACTGGGGTGGAGGGAAGGAGGTCTGTCACTCAGGGTATTACAATCTGTGTCTCTGTTCAGTGTGCTTAGCAAACCACTACACTACACTTACAAACCTCAGCAAGGAGGCTAAACCTGGGTCCTCGTTGGATTAGCAGAAGAACGGTACAGATCATTGCTGCAGATCCATACAAAAGATTTACACGCAAGACCACAGAATAAAGCTTTGCCACAGCCATCCCAGTTCCCTGACCTAAACCACATTGAAAGCATGAGTGGTGAGCTGAAGAGGAAAGTCTAAAAGCAAGGACCAATAACTCAGATTCGCAGAGATTAAGCATGGATGAGAGGTCTCAGTAGAAGATCCAGCCGGCCAACAACCCTGACATTCTGTAAAGTCACTTTTGCTCTTCACCAAGGTCACCATTAGTCATGGAGAGCATGTAACTGTTTGTCTGATATTGATCAAAGTCTATGTGAATTCCAATACAATAATCTACCCAAATCGGGCAACTCGGGGGCTGGTTTACATGGTTGGGTTGCATACTCATAAATACACTACTATTTTTTAAGTCATGCAAATAAAATGTATTTATGCAACATAAAGATACTAATTTATTCCTCCATGTGCCAACAACTGCAACACTGTTAATGTTAGCTTATGCATTGGGAAGGTTTCTGGTTTACTGGGATGGGACCTATTACAACCCAGTCTTTGAGAACATTTTGAGAATAGGACCCCGTGTAACAGAAATATGACTCAATGTTCTTGGCACATCCCCTCTAAACTGGGTTGTGAACCAGGGGTTTGAAGGCCATTTGGCTCAGCGGGCTGCTGGGCTCGGGGTAATCATGGTTTTGGGAGTCTAATAAGACCAATTAAATCCTAATTGTTATGTAAACACATTCTGCTGCCAAGACTAGAGGCCCCGGAGTGAGGCCTCTGCATGGGGGCAGGTCCCGCAGCTTAGCCTCCAGCATCCGGCTGCAGAACAGCACGGCCCGTCGACACAGCCAGATGACACGGCACAACAACCAAGACCTACACGGTACCGTGACAGGATGCTGCGTAGTCACTTAGCTGGAAAACGCTGGCCGACAATACACGCAGCACTGATATCAGGACCTGGATAATAAACTCTTGCTCTTAAAGCAGAAATGCTTTTCTATATTAATGTAATGTAAAGAAATACATGTAAAAGAGAGCCGAACAATGGCATTGACTGCCCCTTCTACTAAACATCTTCAGAGGGGAGTGATCGGGTGTAGGAGCAGAAAGTTGAGAAGATGTCACAGAGTAGGCAAGATACAGTATCAGTATATACCATGGGGCAGGGACTGCTATGATCCATGTCATAGCAGGGAACGCTACGTTTCAGGTCATAGCAGGGACTGCTACGTTTCAGGTCATAGCAGGGACCGCTACGTTTCAGGTTATAGCAGGGACCGCTACGTCTCAGGTCAGAGCAGGGACCACTACGCCTCAGATCATAGCAGGGACCGCTATGTCTCAGGTCATAGCAGGGGCCGCTACGTTTCAGGTCATAGCAGGGACCGCTACGTTTCAGGTCATAGCAGGGACCGCTAAGTTTCAGGTCATAGCAGGGACCGCTACGTTTCAGGTCAGTGTCCACACGTCCTGTTGTCCCGTGAGAGGAAAAATAAACTTCCACCCCTTTAAATGCCAATTTTTTTTCTTTTGTCTCTCTTTGGATTTTGCTTTGTGATCACTTTCTGACTTCACTTACTCCGTTTCTTATACACTCACATGTCTCATTGTAAATACCGGTCCCATGACGCTTCTTAGCATTGATTGATGTGCTCCACCATCCCTGTTGCCTGTAATGCGTGTTGTCTGGTCTGTTCAGCCCCTCGTGACCCCGGTCCTTCATCCTGGGCCTTTGTTGCCCTCCTAGGCCCAGTCAGTCTGCCACATAACTAGCCTAATCGTCACGTCACTTCTTATTACCCATTTCATCCCTCACTCCATGCTCCCTGCTCATGGGCTAGTGCCCAGCCAGCTGCTCCTCAGGTGGGGGTAGGTGGGGACAGGGTGTCATGGTCCACATTCCTCCAGAATCTTGAGAATTATATCATCCCTGTGTCCATTTGCAATGCGTGGCCTGAATAGGAATGTCCCGCGACCGGCCAAGGTGCGATACTGTGTCATGTGGTGAGGTGACTGATGAGCAAAGACAGCAAAGACACAGTGTACAAAATCTGCTATTTTCAACAGGCGTGTTTTGTATGCACAGCATGCCGCTAGCATTCACTCTATCAATGGCGGCTGATTTTCTGAAAACAAGGCTGAGTAAATGAAGAATACATTTGAACAGCACGATGATAAGAGACAGCTTTGGTTCTGTCTCATTACTTTAGTAAATGTAATCCCCAGTGCAAACAGATTACCCTCTTCTACCTCGCTCTCCCTTCCCTCTGTCCATCCCTGTGGCTGTATGTGTTTCTGGCTTTTTTTTCACATTCACAATATACTGTAGCTGGGCTTGACAGCCCCCCCCCCCATTCCTCTCCCACTGCATAGAAATGTATTCAGTAAATGAGCCAGCGAACGGCGGTCATGGTTGACTGGTCATAGCTAAAGCTTAGGCAGTGTCCAGGGGAGAGAGTGTGGGGAAAGGCTGGGGGCTGAGCGGATTAGAGCCTTTCACAGCCTCCAAGACCTCACCTCCCGACGGTTCCGAAATGTTACTCAAGTGTGACCTCGTGTGTTTTGTCGGTTTACAAAGGAGTGAGGCGAGGGAGGATCAGGACGTTGTTGGTCTAGATTGGATGGCGATTCACCGGAGCATTACGCGTTACTATTCAAGATGAAACTATTTGGATGCTAATAATATGTGTTCTCTCTTTTTTATATAGAGGTCAGTCCAGTGATCAGTTTGTGGTGGTTCATTTGGAACTGTTTTTAAGTGGGTGTGTGAGTGTGTGGTTATACAGAGGAAATAACTACAAACAATAATGAGCACATATTTACGGTTAAAAAAGGAATTCCATTCACAGTCGAAAATTACATTAACATGATTTTGCTGCATTTGCTGCTATTATTACCTGTTTATTCATAGCTAGAAACCTTAAAAGAAATCTCGCCATACCTACATAATGTACTAATTACGAATGTTAGCAATAATACATTGGTGTCGTTAAAATACAACATCTGATCTACAATGAGCTAATTACAATTGTGTGATATAATCAGGAACTATACAGACATCCTTTGTATTTGACTGTTTATAAAATACCAGAAGTTGAAGAATTCATAGTGAACATGAATGCCACTTACCTAACAAAATGATAATCACAGATTGCAGAGATACTGATTAGAAGGCAAAATAAACATGCTTATTTTTTAAACAGCAACATTGATCATGCCCATGTGCAGCTGCAAAGAAGTGCTAATCCTCATTTCGTTTGCGTAGCAGATTACATAAATGCAATTGTACTTTCAATGCCGATGTTTTGTACAATGCATGCATGCTATACCTTAGCAGTTATCCTGATACACAGTTGCCACACAAACCAGTGAAACACCACAGCCACAATGTTTACCGTTTCATTTTCCTAGAGGAATACATATAGGCTGTAACGTTGGCGATGTGTGAGTCAAAGAAGCAGACGCGAGGATTCCACCAATACTGTCTTCGTAATTGTATTGAAAGAACATATATACTCAGATAATCATTCAAGCAGTAATGAAAACAATAAACGGTTCCTTCTCTAAGGAACAAGACTGACAATGCATACTCCTAGCAACATAGGCAGTACCAAAAACGTGTCTAACCCAGGCTAAACCCAACATCAACAACAGTAACCAACAAACACCCCTAGTGCCCCAGCAGCTTATAAGGTGATCCTAATTACAAAGGACTTTCAGGTGCGGCAGTGCTCCTTCGTGGCTGCTTGGGAAACCGACCCTCTACGGCTCTCTCCGTCGCTCCTGCAATGCCGAGCCTGAACAGCAGGGGGAGCTTCCACCCTCATTGTCACATAGGCTACTGTATTGTCAGCAATGATGGGTTGTAAATAATTCAGCTTCTCAACAGTTTAGGGTCTCCTATGTCATTTGTTTCATTTGATAATGTGCCAAATTTTTTCAATGGCTGGCAGGTCTTAACTACAGGCAGGCCAGTTTAGCACCTGGACTACGGTGCCATGCTGTTGTAATACACACAGAATGTGGTTTGTCATTGTCTTGCTGAAATAAACAAGGGCCTCCCTAAAAAAACATATGTTTGGATGGCAGCAAATGTGGCTCCAAAAGCTGTAAATATTGTTCAGCATCAATGGTGCCTTCACACATGTGCAAGACACTCATGCCATGTGCACTAACACCCCCATACCATCATGGATGCTGGCTTTTGAACTGTGCGCTCATAACAAGCCGGATGGTCCCTCTCCTACTCAGTCTGGAGGACACGGCCATGATTCACTAAATCATCCCATTTGATTTGACCTTCAACCAAGAGAAAGCAGTGGCTGGATGTTCTGGATCTTGTTTATATATAGTTTCTTTTTTGCACGGTAGAGTTTTATTGGTGCGATGTACTGTGTTCACAGACAATGTTTTCGGTGTTCCTGAGCCCAAGCAGCAAACTCCATTACAGAATATTTTTTGTATTTTTCATGCTGTGCCGCCTGAGGGCCCAAAGATCACGTCCATCCACAAAGGCACCTTTGTAGCCAGGCCCTGACTGTGACCCCCAGGCGCACAGAGTTACCTTGAGGCCCCCAGCCAGGACCTGACACATATTTATTGAAAACTGTTGTGTTCCAAATACATTAAGTAAATACATTCCTCAATATGTATTTAAATGCATTTCACCAGGACATCCTCAAGTGACTTCTCTCAAAAATACATGTACAGCAACCTACAGTATATAACATATAATCTTTGCAAATTGAAAAAGAAACTCAGACCTTGCGAGGCCGTCAATACATATTCTGATGCAAACCTGTTTGCTGTGAAACACACCTTACTGACCTAGTATCTCTAAAAACAAGATACCAACCACCAAAAGGGTCCTGGTTCCACGCAGGTATTGGGTCATATAAAGTGCACATACAGCAATGCTGGCTTAGTTATAAAAAGTTATAAAAATATCGCTGAAACCCGCCTGTTGGCTGCTCCCGGGGGCATCTCGCCCCGGCCACACCGAATGATTTATGTAGAATTTGGTTCCGAAAATGTAATTGCCATCATGAATGTCATTGTGTGACAGCGCCATGATACAAAGAGGAATCTGTGATTGCAGTGGTGTCTCATCTCAGTGTTACAATGTACCTGTTTAGCTACTTTTCCCCCGTCATTCTGATGCCTCGCTGCTAACACACATTTCCTCATACCTGCCAGACTCCACTGATTGGTTGTGTCAGTCCTCCACCTAAAGCAATACAATTGGTTTAAGTAATCTGACACATAGTCACTGTACTCAATATACAACAATTTGCCTCTAACAAGATTGTAGCTGGCTTTAGTTTGCAAGCTAACAGCTTAATAAAGACTGTCTTGCTAGTACTGTCATATCCTTTCTTCAGGTAAGACACAGAAACCCTGCAGACTCTAGGTGAAGCATATCTCTTCTATTTCGAGGAGGTAAACATACACATTCATTGTGGATTATTTTTACTAATTATTTATTCACCATTTATAATGAGGCACTAGTCAGTTATACATGTACTATATTGTATTGATTGGAAATAGTTTCTTTCTGGCTGCATTTTTGCCACAAATGTTTTTGTATATACAGCTATTACACATTTATTCATTGACTATCTATTAGGCTTAATAAGGTTTATAATATATTGGTTAGACTCTAGGTATGTTCACCGTGTCTGTAATATATTTGATGTATTGATATGTTTATTTCAATTTATTTTAAAACCTTATCCCCTTTCTCGGACCGCAAAATCAATACATTCATTTATGGTCCAACACCTTCAATCAATTCAGCCCCCAACCCCCTGTTAACCCCCCACCCACCCCACCCAGTTACGATGGACTGCCTCAGAACAGACACATGTTAGCAGAGCACAGAGTTCTTCCTGTTGGCTTGACCCTGTGTTGCAGTGCAATGGGAGGAAACTGCCTAGTGAAATACTGGATTGGATGATAGCATCATGACCTCTAACTGACATGTCACCCGGTCAACCCTCTTCTTTCCCCTCCACCAAGCCCTGTCTGGTTCCAGTGTGTGCCCGTACTCTAACTAAACTTCCATGTTCAGAAACCCACATGAAATCTATAGCTCTGTTTGTTCTCATTGCGTTATTATCAAATGTATCGGCCAACCTTGGCAGTTTCCGCATTATACTGTGTTTATTGGATGTCAAATTGAAAAATAAAATTTACAAAATGTGGTAAATTGTTTACAAATAAAAACAGAACAAAAGGATTACATTGGACATTGACCATTGACTGTTTTATAGCCACTCCAGTGTGGCTTTGGCAGTATGTTTGGGGTCATTGTCTTGTTGAAATATACATATTCTTCCAAGTGCCATGCCTCTTACAGACTTCAGCAGGTTTTCAGGTCATGTTTCAGAGAAGCATCCCCTTTCCATGATGCTGCCACAGCCATGCTAGACGTAGGAAAGGTGTTCCCAGGATAAATGGGGTGTTAGGCCTGCACCAAACATAATGCCCTATTTTGGTCTCAGCAGACCATAGGCTCATATTTTCCTTTACTAATTGTTGGTGGGTGGAACTGGCATGTCCAGTGGAAGGGAAAACACCCAGGCCAGTTTAGATATTTGGTAAAACACTTTCCTAAAATGTTTACTTAAATGCCAGGTTTGAATGTTCCTTCATCTTAATGATGTAGTTATTGGTAGCAATTGTGCTAAACAACTTAGTGTATTTAACCCAAGTGACTGCATTCAAGTAAATATGTCATTTCTAAAGACAAGTAATGGCACCACACATTCACCTGTGTCATAGCTAATGGTGAATATATATGCTGTCAATAATTTTCTATTTGTAAAACATTTGTTAGGATATTGAGATGTTATTAGTGGCCAAATCTCCAGATCAATTTAAGTCTGGCATTATGTCCTAATCCAGTAAAATGTAGAAAAGTCCAGGGGGAAGGTGAATACTTTTTAAAGCAGCTGTCCCTGGAGATTTTAAATATCTAATATAAAAAAAAGGTTTTTGGTTAAAAACTTTGTTAAAAATGCAACATGTTAAACTTGACAGAAATTCTCACATTTCTTCAGTGTCACGGTGTTGTAGTGTGGTGGAACCATATGCAGACATTTTGTTTCAAAAGTAAATGGTGATATTTAATCCAAACACAAAAGACAAAGACTACACGAACTGTAAACTTAAAAAGGTGCTGTATAAAAACACAGCAAACAGAACTAAAACTAAATACAAAGAACGTGCAGCATACCCACATGAGAATGAATTAAACAGAGACAAACCGTGAACTGTTGAGACAAGCACAAACAATAAACCACACTGGGTCTGGTGACAAACTAACCTAAGTAGGCTCCCCAATCAGAGTCAACTGAATGCAGCTGCTCTGACTGGAGAGCCCACAGCGGCATAAAGAGGGCTAGAGGCCTCACTTTTAGTCCTGCCCTGAAATGGCCAGGGGCTCGCAGCCAGGGCATGACATTCAGCTTGGTGTGATTACTTCAAAAGTAATTGCAAAGCTTTGTCTGTCATTACACCCCCTTTGCCTGTGTGCTAGCACTACTCTGTGGTGGTGACCAGGAAAGGTGCTGTGAAGTTATTTAACATTGTTAATGAAAAATGGTCTCAATTTCATGAGAACCACCATTGGGTGTAATGAAAACAGGAGGGGGAAACCTTGTGAGGAACCTGGCCAATTGCAATGGCCTCTGGAGCAGCTTGTGATTGAGGGTGGGGCCTTTAGCAAGAAGCGATGCCTGTCATCTTTTGAGTGACGAGTCGGTGACACATAGTTTGAGGTTTTTGAAAGTGGATTTGACATTTCTGAAAGTGGATTCCGCACTGAATAGAGAGGAAGATAAGGTACCAAGGTAGTAAGGAGGCAGTGAAAGTAGGATGTCATTTGGAAGTGGATGTTTGGAGGTAGTAGTTGGCCGTTATTATGACTGTTGAGCCAATGTCAGGAAATGAGCTTATCATTAAATCAAGCTGTTTGAGGATGTTTCCAAGGGCTGTAGGTAACAACAATGTAAAGCTTGAATGGACAATTGACATTGGCAACATGGAATTTTATAGAGGACAAAGACAGGTGAGCAAGAAGGAAGAAAGACCATCTTCTCTCATGACAAACGAGTAGCTTTCGGCCACCATAAAAAAGGCCAGATGTGATTGGACAATGGATAGAGACAAACAGAGGGTCCACACCCTTCAGTCTCACATTAACACACATTTATTTTTAGACCCCTTCACTTTCTCTGCATTTTGTTGTGGGATCTCTGTCATTTTGAATACATTAAATGTTTATCTTCGATATCCACGGACAATTCCACATTTGAAATCCAATCCCTGATTTAGGCTTTTTACAACATTTTATCTAAGCACATCAAATCTTTAAACATAATGGTTCAGCACACCATAAACCAACACATAAAGAACAACAAACTGTTAATTTTCCTCAGTAACCTCCTGGAAACCCGAAATCTAGATAAAAGTAACCATAGAACATTTCCTTGGGACAGTCACTGTCATGTCCTGGCTGGGGGCCCCTAGCCTTCTCTATGCTTTGGGGCTCACAGTCAGGACATGACACACAGAGAGGCCTCTAGCCATTTGGGTTAGGATTTTTCCACACTTGGGTGTGGTTTATTGTTTGTTGCTTGTAGTCACAACGTTCACATTTTGTTTAATTCATTTCACTGTGGATACTCTACACGGTTCTTTGTAAGTTGCTTAGTTCTGTTTTGCTGTTTCCCACAGCACAGTTACTTAACGTCTACAGTTCGTGTTTAGTGTCTGTTTTATTGGAATAAATTCACTTTTACTTTACATAATGTCTGCATTTGGTTTCGCAACACAACAAGGACGTGACAGTCACGAAACATCCTAAGATTTAGCCAATAAGGATCATGGTTAGGTGTCTTATATAACAATTCTAAAGAAATGCAACGGCCCTGTATATTTCACTTGTAACCAATAAGAAATATAGAACCTTTGTTTCCATTAATTCTAATTTCTAGTCTGAATTATATATGCTATGTGAAGATGCTGTGTGAAGATGAAGTAGGGTTTGGCGAAGCTGTGTGTTCACAACCGTCTTAGTGCTCAGACGGCAGAGCCTGGCTTTGTTTGGGCCTAGTGGAGCGGTTTCAACAAGCCCCGGCGTCAGTCGCCTTGTTAGAAAATGCACAAGTTAGAAAAAAGGCGTTACGGGTTTTATATCTTGAAAAAAAAACGAAATGAGCTGGCAGTAGCTCTCAAGAAGGCCTTTCCCTCGGCTGGATTTATTAGCCAATTTCCAATACCATTGTCTTTCACTTCAATCTCAGAAGTGAGGGTGCACCGGGCGGAATATAGGGCTGCAATCATCCGAGTGTGTGGTGACAAAACCTCCAGCGCCCGCACCTGGAACTCAATAGATATTCATGAACATTCTCGTATTTAGAGAAGGAAATAACTTAATACCGACAGTGTGGATGGAATAATAGCCATTTCCTGCCTGACTTGCAGCCCCTCAGAAAATGAGATTGCGCCGGCCGTCATTTTTCTTGTCTGCTGAGTGTTTCCAGTGCAGAGG
Organism: Novumbra hubbsi; assembly: GCA_016801125.1. Taxonomy (NCBI): domain Eukaryota; kingdom Metazoa; phylum Chordata; class Actinopteri; order Esociformes; family Umbridae; genus Novumbra; species Novumbra hubbsi. The sequence continues at coordinate 14,718 of JACXGK010000324.1, forward strand.
TCTATAGCTGCAGCGACGCCCTCTGCATCTGCAATGAGGAAGAGATAGAGGGGGGGGAGGAGAGGGAGAGAAGAGGGAGAGCGATGGGGTAGGGACAGAGACACATCAAAGGGCAGAGAGAGGGTAGAGAGCAAGACAGAAAAGATTGTTGTCAAACGCCCTGCACTAAATAAAAATAGCTGTCTATTCTGACCAAACAACAACAACAACAACAACAACACAACAATAACACCAATAAAACCAATAACAGTTATCATCGACATCACAGTTCCCATCATTATCACACAGAGGTTGAGGAAAAGGAGGCTGTGTGTCTGAGACCTCAGTCATCTTAGCGGAGACAGGACCGCATTTGATTTTTCCTCCAGCCCAGAGCCACTTTCAGACTGGGCCAAGGCAATTATTTCACCACCACCTTAATTAAGATTGATTATCACTGCAGGGGTGGGAAGAGTCTGCACGGAACCGTCTTCCACAGAGAGAGAGAAAGAGCAAGAAAGAAAGAAACTGAGAAAGAGAGAGGTGAGAGATGTAGATAGAAGCTGGACTCACATTTAGCAAGTCAAAAACAACCTAGGCAAGCCTGCAAGTAAGAATCAGACTGTACAATGTACTCTATACTAAATACTAACCAACACCTGCAATGTAAAACAGGATATTATTGTATTAAGGGTGGAGCATTGGAACAAAGGAAAGTAATAAAGATATACAATCCATAAAGCAACCCGGTTGTTTCAATATAAAATTTCACAACAATTCAGTTTGGTTCAGGATTGCTCAAGTTTCATTTACTCACAGGATCAACAAAATAAAAACCTTTAGCTTTCACCTTCAACAGCTTGCACAAGAGAAAGGTCACAGTATTTGAAATTATTACAGTCCTACAAATAAACAACTAATCTCAGTAGGCCTCCAGGAAGCCAGAGGAAAATTGACCAGGGGAGGGAAGAGGATTGGCTCTTCAATGAGCTACAGGTCTTAGAATGCATATCCTACCCCTATCCTAACCATATCCTAACCCTATCTTAACCATATCCTAACCATATCCTACCCCTATCCTAACCATATCCTACCCCTATCCTAACCATATCCTAACCCTATCCTAACCATATCCTAATGCATATCCTACCCCTATCCTAACCATATCCTAACCCTATCTTAACCATATCCTAATGCATATCCTACCCCTATCCTAACCATATCCTAACCCTATCCTAACCATATCCTACCCCTATCCTACCCCTATCCTAACCATATCCTAACCCTATCTTAACCATATCCTAATGCATATCCTACCCCTATCCTAACCATATCCTAACCCTATCTTAACCATATCCTAATGCATATCCTACCCCTATCCTAACCATATCCTAACCCTATCCTAACCATATCCTAACCCTATCTTAACCATATCCTAATGCATATCCTAACCCTATCCTAACCATATCCTAACCCTATCTTAACCATATCCTAATGCATATCCTACCCCCATCCTAACCATATCCTAACCCTATCTTAACCATATCCTAATGCATATCCTACCCCTATCCTAACCATATCTTAACCATATCCTAATGCATATCCTAACCCTATCCTAACCATATCCTAACCCTATCTTAACCATATTCTAATGCATATCCTAATCATATCCTAATCCTATCCTAACCCAATCCTAACTGTATCCAAATGCATATTCTAATATTTTATTTATTCTCATTGTTCAAGAGCACACCACACAGCAATATACTTGCTGTGAATGAACTTAAATACTGTGAATGAACTTAAATACTGTGAATGAACTTAAATACTCACTTGAAGCAAAGCTCCATCCTTGATTGCCAATGAGCTGCACTTTACAGTCCAGGAGAGAGCTTCTCATTTTCCATCGGTCACAAAAACAATGATTTGAGAAGTATCTCTAAAGAGAACAATGGAATGCATATGGAGATCAGTGCATGTGGTTGATCAGACAAAGGAATTGCTTGAAGCCTCTCCTCCTGCATTTACAGATAGCAGATCTCTGTCTCCCCCTCCCCATTACCTGGCCAGTCACGTTATAGTGGCCAGCCTCACCATGAATTAAACATCTCAGAGAGGAGTGCCAACTCTTATTAATGTTCCAACTAGGCCTCTCTCCTCCGTACCCTTTCCTTCCTCTCCCCTACTCCTTTTCCCCCTCCTTGTTCCATCTCTCTAAGCTGAATGAAACTGCCGTCCGATAATAACCGGTCCGAGCAGAACCGGGAAACCTGTGAACAGGGCAGTGCCATAATTACAAACGGAAAGAGAAAAGGAAAACTGCAATATCTATTTAGAATACAGTAGTTTTAACTGGGAGGATGAAATCCATTGTTGAACTATTTTTATGGGGATTGTTGCTTGTTGTAAAACTCCCCAAGGAGCATGCCTCTCTTTCTCAGGTGTATTGTGAGGATGGCCCCAAAGGCCTCCCTATCACAACATGCTGTGGATTCCCTTAAATGCGGTCAGACTTAGTACCTCTACAGCATTTACTGGTCCAGCTAGTGGGACAGACAGACTGACTGATTTAACCTTTCATGCAGAAAGTATTTTTGCAGGTGATTTCAGCACTTTGTTTGATTGAGACATCTCAATACATTTCATGCTGCTTACTAGTTATGTTCTGATCTCGACTGGTTAAAATGACATTCGCAAACCACTACCGGCCGTGACACTGTTAAAAAGTTATACTGAATAAATATTGACCAACGATAAAAAGAAAAGTGTGCTTTTCCTGACAAACAACACAAAAGGTGTTGGAAAACTTCACTTGAATGTTTAAGTTATTGTAAAAAATATTATCGAACTAATTAACTTCTGTTACGTTTAACTTCCATTAACTCAAGTCCGCTAACCTAACAAACAATATACATTTAGCCTACTTTTAAAACCCTAAAGAGTCTAAGACTTTTGCTTCATTCTGGACAAAACCCAATGCTTGCTGTGCTAAATATCTAGAAGCTATTTTAAGTCAACAATGTATTTCTCTGCAGTAAGATTACGCCCTAATCTCAAGGCTTCACTTGGGAACCCTCGTAGTACTTGCAAGCAGCAACGTTTGTGTAGTTTACATCATCTTTGATTGGCCAACAACGAATGGCTATCTAGTATCTTTGAATTGGATTTACTATTTATTGTTATGCTGGGACGAGACTTCTATGTCACTCTATTTTACCTCGTCTTGACAGAAAAGGAAAAATGTAATGTAATTTGACTTAGTCAGGAAGTCAGGAAAAAACGCAACCTCCTAGCATGTACAGTTAAAAAATGATCTGAACAAATATTATATAATATATACAAATATAATTACATTTGTTTAGGTGTTTTTAGAGCAAAAAATATATTTACCATAAACTTAACTGAAGTTAACTGAATAGTGGTTAAGGAAGTTAGGTTAACAGATTAACAGTTCAGAAGCTCTCAAAAGGTTATATAACTATGAATTCAGATTCCATATTTATTAATAGACAAAAAAAAAATTGGATTATGTTGAACTATTTTAGCTAATTACTGTCTAATATTGCACTGGATTCTGGGAGTTGTAAGGTTTATAACGTTACCAGACGTTCTATTGATGTGTTCTAACAGTACGTTACAATCAAACTGGTGTTAAATATGGTTAAATATGCAATTGTACTTGGCAAACATTAAGAGGATAGCAGACAATCCACATGACTTAGAAGGTACAATACTTCTACCAGGGTGTTGGAAAAGATCTGAATTACTGGGCGTACTGAGTGACTGCTCCACGTGAACGGGTCCTCACATAGTTAGACCGGCGCACACACACTCACACACTGAAAGAGGAAAAGACCGGAGTGTGGGGATGTGAGGAGGAGTGCTAAATGAATGTGATGTGGGATGCCTCAGAGTCAGGGCCGGTGTGAGCTAGCCCTACGCCCCGACTGAAACCCAAGCAGATTGCACAACTGCTTTGTATTCCAAATTAATTGGCCTCTGAAGATAGCCGTACTTCAGACCTCGCAACACCTCCCCATACACTATTTACTCCCCCTCAATTAAAACCAGAAGTAGCCATGCCCCCGCATGCTGCTCTGTCTCTCCCAGCTCCCAACGACCCCCCCCCCATCACAGGGAACAAACTGAACACTTAGAACAGGGCTCCACCCAGGGCTACAGTCAGACAGACAGGGGAGGCAGAACCATCATGGAACTGAAGTGCCTTGTGACTAGTTAACTAGCTAACTAGTGAAGCCAAACTAGCTAGACTTCACGGCAAAGTAAATGCCTTTGGCAAATGTCATCTGAACACATATATTTGTAATTCATTGTTCGATTTTGATCTGGAGAGCAAGCACAAAGATTTTTCCCATGCTGTGATTGGAACTAGATCAAACACATTCCAGTGGAATTGACTACATTGATTTCAGCTAACTTTACATATGTATAACTAATGTTTTGAAGTGCTTACCATGGTAAAAGTGGAGACACAACCTTCACTACTTCTTGACAGCAGTTACTGACAGTATTGTTCTTTAAGAACTGTGAAAACTCCTTCAATAGCAGGAAATAAATTTGCTCCCTAACCCCAAAAAAACCTCACCCTTACATAAAACCACAAAAACAAACAACAGGCAAAACATAAAATAACCCCCTTTTCCATTGGAGGTCTATGTTTTTATCTCTTACTGAAGCTATTGATAGACTATCTTAAATAGTATTTTGAGAAGTAAAAATAATGTTTGCACCTGACACCATTTCATTTAGAGAGGACAGCTCAACCCTTTTGAAAGGGTTTCATGTCTATTTTAAATTAAGGACAAACAAAGAACAACAAACATGAAGTGAAGACGCTCTATATGCCACAATGTCTCAGTTAGGGGAGATGAGAAAGGGCTCTCAGAGGAGAATTGCCCCCATGGACCACAATGCCAAAACAACTCTGACAAAGAAATCGAGAAAGAAAGGACGAGTGAACAGAAGGAACAACAATTATTTATGTAAATAATGTGCCATTGCTGCTTATAATTAGTGTGTGTTTGGGGGGTTGCAAAAGTAAAAAGCAGAAACAACATCACGCATGCCACCAGACACATCTCCTTATGCAAATGAACAATTGAAATCATAAATGGAAATGGTGTTGTTGTGGAAGACCGAGAGAGACGCTCCATTTTCCCCCTACTGTTTGGGATTCATTAGGAAAGGCGGCAGCACGTGCAGATTGCGTTCGAGACGGAAGGGCGAAGGTGAGGGGGTAGCAGGGGGAGAGACCGAGCTAAGGAGCTGCTGATGGCAACGATGAGCAGCGGTGTCACACGAGGTTAGGCGCTAGACAACAGAACGGAAACGCGGATACAGTGGAACCACTTAGGCTCCCGGGTCCCCGGTGCCCGGAAAACACTTACTGCCGTTCCCTCGTGTCCCGTTATAAAACACAGCCAGGACCACGGATTACTCTGGCATTATCCGCTACTCATTCCGCTGGAGACCCGGCAGACACAAAACAGCGCATGCAATGTGAGAGCACTTGGGCTGCTGCCTTTGGCCTTCGGCAAACGGCCTGTATGTATCTGTCAGACGCGCCGTTTGTCTCAACAGAACGCCGCGTGATGTGGAAGCTGACCCGTAATCTGTTGGGGTTGTCTGTGACATGGCAGTGGTACACGTCTGTCTGTCCCACGTAGCGCAGCGCCGACACCGGTATCAGACGAGCTCCCCCCGCTCTCCCGGTGAGAGACGCCGGGTGTAGCTACTGCAAAGGGAGTGTCAACGAGGGTGTAACAGCAGACTCCCCTCGCCTCCCTCCTCTGAAGTGTCTGTCTACATGTGTCGTCTGTCTGCACGTCTCCCCCAGCCGCACAACCCCCCCCCTTTTCCCCGCCCGCGCCGCCACCGCCGTTCCCCCACCCACACCGCCTCTGCCCTCGCCTCAGACACGCAGCGACCTGCTTCCTGCCTCCCTTAGTGTTCTTAAATACGAGGGGAGATCAAAAGCAGCGGGGAAAATGTCTGCCTCGCATTCATCTGACAGCCCTGGATCCTGAACCCTTTTTAAAGAGCGAGCAGAGAGAAGAGAGGAGAGAAAATAGGACATGTTTCGCACAATTTATGCAGCATTAATTTCCCAGCCTCTACATAGGCTGTTTACAGAGTTCCATGCGTCTCACAACCTCCCTCTCTTGCTCTCTTTCTCTCACTTTATATCCAACCCCTTTTACTTTTTGCCTTTTGTGTTATTTTATTTTCTAGTCCTTATTCTTTTTGTTTCCCTGTCAACACTGAGGACGTGGTCCCATGGGGTGGAAAAATGTACGTCTCCATATGACAAATAATAAACACAAACAAAGTAACAAACAAAAAGAAGTAGAGAAAGAGATAGAGGGTGACTGTGTGTGTGTTTGTGTATGTGTGTGTGTTTGCAGGAGACAGTCACAACAAATGACTTACCCCACCACATCTATCTCTGACTGGCTCTGTAGTCATATCTACATACATACTATTTGCCTACTGAGGAAAAGCATTAACCCAGCGCCTTGTTGCCAATAACAGAATATTAACAGGACAGATGGACCCTGGTTCTAACAACTAGCACCTTTGCACAAGCTGACCACTCCTTTCCTCTCTAAGAGCTGTCCTAATCTGTAACCAGATGTCAGTGCCTGGGTGGGAAGTCTACAACACAGGTACTAGCACCCTCACCTGTGAAGCCTACAGCACAGTTACTACCCCCTATCCTGTGATGTCTGCAATACAGTTACTACTCCCTCTCCTGTGAAGTCTCTAACGCAGTTACTATCCCCTCTCCTGTGAAGTCTACAGCACAGTTACTACCCCCTCTCCTGTGAGGTCTACAACACAGTTACTACCACCTCTCCTGTGAAGTCTACATCACAGTTACTACTCCCTCTTCAGTAAAGTCTACAGTACAGTTACTACTCCCTCTTCAGCAAAGTCTACAGTACAATTAATACTCCCCTCTCTTGTGAAGTCTACAGTACAGTTATTACTTCCCTCTCCTGTGAAGTCTACAGTACAGTTAACACCCCATCTCCTGTGACGTCTAGAATACAGGTACTACTCCCCTATCCTGTGAAGTCTACAGTCTACAGTACAGTTAACACCCCATCTCCTGTGACGTCTAGAATACAGGTACTACTCCCCTATCCTGTGAAGTCTACAGTCTACAGTACAGTTAATACCTCCATCTCCTTTAACTCCTCAACCCCCTGGAGTTTATCATAATATTTCACTAATGAAAATGCATTTATGAAAGATAAACAATATCCTAATGACTAGAGGTCTGTTGTGTTTATGCTTCGGAGGGTGTCAGTGCATTTATGCATGAGGGAGCTAGTCAGTGGGGGACCTTGTGTATAATGTGTGCGTGTGTGAGTGTGTGTTTGTGTGAGTGTGTGTTGCCCTTTTAGTTGGGAGCTTTGTGTCTGGGCTGTATGTGTATGAGTGCACACATACACATCCAGCCCAGATGCTTGTCAACAAGCAGGAGTCATGGTGAGTCGCTGCAAGTCCTCTCTGATACATATTAATTAGGCATAGTTTAGAGTAATGAGTACCTCCTGTGACACTCTCCCTGGGAAGATCCTGTGATACCGCCAATCAGAGGATCCACAATTCCACCCCACATCAGCCCAGGGCACAACATCTAACCCGGCACCTCACCTTCCAGGACTACCAGAGTGCCTGGGTTCCAGGGAATAGCATCCTACATGTTAATCAATTCCAACAACTTCATCTGTGTACTCACACGGATGGTATTGTAAGACCTCACAGAAAGGTTCAGAGGTGTTAATGCAGCTTAATTTAAGATGTTACGACATTGACATTTTGGTAAAATCTGTTCTGTAAGTCCAATGAATGTAATTAACACTTTTTTGCATTTGAGAAGCTGAGGCAGCGTGCCGGTAACATAGCAACATCCTGGGGTCTTGGGAGGTCCTGTGTAGTTTAGCTTGTAGAGCACTAACAATGCCAGGCTTGTGGGTTTGCATCCCATAAGACAAAAAAAGTATGAAAATGTATGCACATGTGACTGTGACAGCCTCTAAAACATACATGTGCCTCTGCTTTTATGTGTATAAAAATTTGTTAGCTTCCAATCTGGCATGACAGACTCATATCGACTGATAGAATCAGTTGTCTCTCCCCTCTTTCAACACCTATAGAAGTCAGCCTTCCTTTCCCCTCGTTCAACATCTACAGAACAAACACATTTCAGGACACTAGCTAGGATCCCAAGTCTTGTACTTAGTATTGACCAAAGGTAAATCGATTTATGCATTGGTTATACACATTTTGTAGCAAATATAGCACAGATATGTTTTGAAGAGTGTATTGAGTAAGAGCTCTGTCAATTTCTGGATGTTCCCAACCTGCAAACAGCATATCATCCAATAAGAAAATTGGATTGTTTCTGTCAGGCGGTAAGAGTTGATCTTTATTCAGTGATGAAGGGATTCCTTCAACATGCAGGGATTCCTTCAACATAGTTACATTTTCTTCAACAATTCTTCATACAAAGGTTGATAACAAGAATGACACTATACATGTTCAGAATGCACTAAAACACTTTTCACCAATCAGGTTTTTCCACTGCCGGGCGGTTCAGATACGAAGGCTTAAAAGGGTAGTTAGAAACGAGGATCAAAACCTTCTACAAACTACATCTCAAGCAAAAACCAAAGGGTACAGTGGTACTGTCTGGTAAAAGTACCCTCTTGTCATACACAATCCTGAATGTTTTTGTTAGTGGGGCATCGCATTGTAGGAGATAAAGATTTCCTATCTAGTTTAGTTTTTTGTTAACCCTCTACCGAACCTGTGATCCAAGTTTACCCTAGGGGTGTTTTCATAGTTTTACGTGATGCCTTTGCCTTATAAGAGAGTGCCATTGTTTTTAGTCTTAAAACCATATGTCTTGGGTCCACACAATTTTGTGATGTGGTCATCATACTCAAGTTTGTTTGATAATCCACCCAGAAAATTGCTTAGAGAGGGCTTCCTCATTCACCTGCCGTTCTTAAGAAGCAATTCTGTCTTAATAACCACTTACGTAGTTTCCTTAAAGATTCAGCCATTTACCATTTCTCTCCTATTCTATTTATCAGAATCTATGCACACTCAGGAGCACAATTAAGCACATTTGAGTGCTGACATGTTTGTGCCAAGTAATTAGTAAATGTGCTTTCTTTAATTCTACTGTTTTATTAATAGTATAATAAATATATAGGATTGAAATTCTAATAAGATTTCATAATTTATAATATTTTTTTATAATAATTTACCTTTTACAGATACAGTGTTCACTGAACGAGTAATCCTATCTTTTTTGTTATTTCATATCCACTACTGGTGCTACAGAATATGACAGCTTGTTTGCTGTTTACTTCCTGCAGAAGTACCTCCACTTCAGAACCACGAAAGATTTTTAATGTTTTGTGTCTGGCGCCCCATTGTCTTGAGATTTAGGTCTGGGTTTTCTTGACCTCTCTCAAAAATGTATTTAAGATTTCTGTCTGAATCTCAAATCATATACTACTTATAATATACTGCAAGTATGTATCTCTCTGGGGAAAAATACACACTGTTTAGTACAAGATAGAATGTCAGTATTGGGACCCATTGGGACACATTACTTTGCCATACAATTGTATCTCAACTAGTGCCTTTTGGAGGCCCTAAGCTAAATGTAATTTGGGGTCCCCTCTCCCTGATGTTCGGGGACTCCCAAGCAGTCGGAGGCCCACCATTTTTAATAACCAACTTCAGAAGCATGTTGAATTATGATGTTTTTTGCATCAGCCAAATAGCAACTGAATACATTTGCTAGAGAAAGTTTTGTATTGACCTCCATAGTTATCAAGTAAGAGAATGGCTATAGAATCCTGAATCATAAATTGTATACATATGTCTTCATGCAAACCGATGCAATAGTTAAACAACATAAGGGGGCCAATGCCAGCATCGTTGATTACCTCCTCTCTCAACTAGAGGCATTCTTCATGCAGGATACCCACATCATTATCACATTAAATCTACATCACTTCATTAAAGTCGAAGTTCTCTTTATGCATTTTCACATGCCATATCATTGATTAACATTTGATCAGCCCCATACTTTTCAGGACCAGGATAATGACCAATATTAATAATAATTAGGAAGCCATCATTTTATAAAATGTTCTATGCCCAAAACCTCAGGCTTTTCAAAAACGCTTCATAGACAGGAAACTTAAACTGTCAATATATCTCTGATCAAAAGCAAGGTCAACAAAACAATATTTTGTTCACTTGGGGAAACAATCTTGGATATATTATAACTTCTTGTACCCAAGGGTTCAGTAGAAGATAGGCATCATAGGCTTGTAAACTGTAAGCTATAAATGTGGATTATTATTTTTTTTGTCTTTGAAATGCTTTAGAAAGGCTTCCATAGCCGGCCACTTTTCACCCTTGATAGTTATGCTAGATATAAAGACTGGGAGGTGAAGACCTGTTGGTTGCAGTTTCAAAATCATAAAACACATTTTATCTGAAAGAGCACCCTTCTGACAAAGGTTGAGTGTAGCATTCATGTTATTCATTATCTAAATCAAGGCCTCTTACTTATTATCAATTACTGCTTACAAATCGCACAGTTTGAGAACAAATTTGTGAGGTTATGGATTCTTCATTTTAGGGAGTAATTGGTATGATATTTGGAATATTTCTCATTGATGCCACACCAGCTGGCAAAATGACATGCATTTCGATGCCATTCAACATGATTGTGTATTTTAAGATAGCAGAATCATCCCTACTATGATACAAAACCACAATTGGGATGTCAAGCCAATGTTCTAATTTAAAAGCCACAGGGCTATGTACAGACATGTCTACTGCCCTTTAGATGTCAGAGCAACCTGAGTTGTTCAAATTTGTTACGCATACAGTTATGGCAAAGCATAGCTAATTGCTTGAATTCTGAGAGATGAGAAAGGAATTTTTGTTGTTAATTATTTTTCCCGGTTCTGACCTCCCAGTTGTGGATTTCACACAATTTCACACGGTCTTTCTTAGCTTATAACAATCAGATTTATCAGCCAATATGGGCAATTAAGATTAAACAAGCCTTTCTAACATGTCTAGATACTGATCAACATTTGATTCTACATTAGTAAAAACATGTATTACTGTGTTTTGAGTGCTACTACATGTAACATTTACTCTTTGATCAATACCATCCTCTTGCTGATTAACAACATTTTCCAAATCAGTCATGGAGCTTGGTTTTGGAGAATTTCAGGCGTGTGGAGTTGAAACTAAACTGGTTACGTTGGCTTGTGGAGTTAAAACTAAACTGGTTGAGCTGAGTTTTGGCTGTATTACATGTGATAATGGCTTTATATTGAAGGAGGGTTGAAATTCATTTGTTCTAAGCACCACGTCTTAATTTCATCAATCGATGCATTATAATCCATGTGTGATGCTGCAGAAGGACTTGAGGCTTGTGAAGCTGGATGGAACGGTGGTGGTGTTGGGTCTGGTTGCATATCAGGATTTGTCTGTATAGAAGGGGAGACTGCATATATATGTGGTATTTTTGTAAGGTTTTGGCTTTAATCATAACATTACATTTCCTCAACCAAAGCACTGTATTTTCTGCAATGCTGTAGAAGGCCTTGAGGCTTGGGGAATTGATTCTGTGTGTTGATGGGATTGAATTTGTGAGTGTTGGTTTTGTGCATAATGCTTTAATTTGCTCAATCAGGTTGCAACGAATGAGCTGTGGATGGGATTTCTTCCTGTGGGCTTTATCTTGTCTGCGCTGGTATCTTATCAGATCAAACATATGTCTGTGTAATTGATCTTGCCTGGCTTTTAAAGCTCTGGAAAATTTATTTCAAAAGAGATAATGACGACTGTTGTCTTTATTACTGAAACAACTGGAGCTATTGTCATAACTGGTGCAACTGTCATAACTAGAGCTACTGTTATCATTGGAGCTACTGTCATCACTGGTGTAATTGTCATTGCTGGTGCTATTATCATCACTGGAGCTATTGTCATCACTGGAGCTATTATAATCACTGGAGCAACTGTCATCACTGGGGCTGTTATAATTACTGGTGCAATTGTCATCACTAGAGCTACTGTCATCACTGGGGCTATTATAATCACTGGGGCTATTATAATCACTAGTGCAATTGGCATCACTAGAGCTACTGTCATCACTGGGGCTATTATAATCACGGGTGCTATTGTCATCACTGGAGCTACCGTCATCACTGGGGCTATTATACTCACTGGGGCTATTATAATCACTGGGGCTATTAGTACTGTACAGTACAAGTACTGTCTCATGAATGCCCTCTGTATCTATCTGATTAGCAGCATCAATCATTAATTAATCATTATCAACATCATTGGGAGTATTGATAAATTTAACGCAATATTCATCAAGTCATCTTTGGCCTTTTCCTAGCATGTCTCAAATAAAACACCCCTCTAATACATTTGAGGATCGGTCTGTCTATTTCTTACACCCATGGTTAGACCTAAAACACACACACCATAAACTATACCACACCAAAGTGGATCCCCCTTAACCTTCCAATCCCCCAAGCACAGTACATACTTTGCTATGCCAATAAAACCATCTAAATATGAAAGACAAGTCATGTACACATTTGCACCGTGGGCAGATACTGAACTGATAAAAGCCACTTAAAATGATCACCTTGGAGCCTCCTGTTAAAATAATAGCTCATCCCAAAATGAATAGTGAATGGTCACAAACAACTGGCAATAAATGGCGTGCTTATCATGATCAAACAAACTTATCGAACGGTCAAAGCAATAAATCACTCTTATCAGCTAAAATGCTAATTTGGCATATTCTATACTCTCTAAAATATACAAAAACATTGTAAAAGGGAGAGAGAAGATAAAGGATAGAGAAAGAGGGAGAGAAATAGGAAGAGGCGTGAAGAAGAGAAAGATGAAGTATTGGAAAGGAATGGTCCAGAACACAGACAGAGGGTCCAAACACCAATATTCAGTAAATGGAGGTTGGGAAAGAGGGAGGAAAGAGATAAAAACACAAGAGAGAGGCGGGAAAAGGAAAAACACAAGAGGAGAAAGAGAATGGGGGTAAGAAGAGTTAAAGTACAGGGCAGGAAGCAGGGGAGAGAGATTGTGTGGCGAAAAAAGATGGGGAGAAAGGTACGAAAGAGAGACTGAAGTAAGAAGAGGTAGTAAAGAGAAAGGGAAACGAGGAGGTCGAAAATTAGAGGTAGCCAAATGGAGTGAGGGTGGGAAAGGATGAAATAAGAAGGGGGGAACGGGTATGAAAAAAGAGGAACCGGGAATACAGATAGAGAAGTATGGGAAAAGGGATTGGGAGAAGAGAAAGAAGGGCAGATAAAGAGAATATACAATGAAAGAAAGGATGGCAGAGGGAGAAAGAAGGAAATATGTATTGGTGGAAGGAGAAAAGACAAAGGGTCGGATAATAAAATAGTAAGAAATGTCTTAAAGAAAAACTTTGTCAGGATAATCATTCCACTATGGAAGACAATGCATTTATAAACCCGTCTTAAATTCTGACGCAAATGTTTTTGCTAAAACTCTATACATGAACACAATCACTTGTTTTGATGCAAATTAAAGTGACAACAGGTGCAAAGGAGAGGCAACAACAAAACAACCCCCAAAAAGGGAATGTTTCGCAGGTGATGGCCACAGACAATCGCCCTTGATTTATCTCTAGTTTTGCATTTTGCTAGTGTCCTTGTCACTACTGGTAACATGAGGCGGTACCTGCAGCCCATTCAAGCTGCCCAGGAAGTCCTGCTCTTCCAGGTTGGCACATCCACACGTATGGACACAAGAAGGTTTGCTGTGTCTGCCAGTGTCTCAAAAGAATAGAAGAGAGCTGGACAGGGCCGTAGAAGGGCATCAACCCAGCATCAGGAACGGCACATCAACCATTGTGCAAGTAGGAACAGGAGGAGGCCTGCCAGAGTCCTACAAAATTACCTCCATCAGGCTATTAGTGTGCATGTTTCTGGTTCACAATACGCCCACGTGTCAGACGTGTAAGAGTCTGGAGATGCCATAGTGACCTTGCTGCTAGCAACATCCTCCAGTAAGGCGGTGGGTCGTTGATGGTCTTGGGAGGCATATCCATGGAGGGTTGCACAGACCTCCAACTGCTAGCCAACGGTACCCTCACTGCTGTTGGATACTGGGATGAAATCCTCACACCCATTGTCAGACAATATGCTGGTGAAGTGAGCCCTGGGTTCAGAGGGTGTAGGCAGTTCCGAAATGACGAAGGCATTGATTCCATTGACACGTTCTCTCGTTCCCCAGCCCTTAATCCAATTGAGAACCACTGGGACATCATGTGTCTGTGTGTTCAAAGCCACCAAGTAGCGCCACAGACGGTCCAGGAGCTCACTGATGCCTCCATCCAGGTCTGGGAGGAGATCCCCCAGGACACCATCCGCTGTCTCATCAGGAGCATGCCCAGACGTTGTTGTCCATGCACACTACTCACATTGATGAAATCCACGCAAGTTGGAACAGCCTGTGATTTCAATTGATTTAATTTGAGTTGGAATCTAGCACTCAATCGGTTGGTAATTTTGGTTTCCATTAATCGCTTTGTTCTCAGCGAATTACACAATGTAAAGATTTTCCCCTTTAATATATTCTGTTCATGGAGACCAGAGTTGTGATTTAAGGGTTCCCATATTCTATTTTAAGCGGTGTACTTCCATCATCCAAACCGCATCAGTGCACTACCATAGTAGGAGAACATGAACTTCCTTCCCAAACAACAAAACGGAACGATTCATTATTTTTCAAAGACTCTTATTTACGCAAGGCTTTGAGAGTCGTAACGTTTTTTTCTGACCGACTCAATTATTTGTAGTTATTTCTCTGACCTGTTGGCCGCAAGTAATTCTAGAGCAGGATTATGCTCCTCTGGCTCAGTGGCACAGGAGAAAGGCTCTGACTGTCTACCATGTAAAATAAATGGCCCTTACTATAGGCAGAAAACAGGAAAGATTCAGGGCCTGCCCAGCCCCTGCATATCAACTCCGTTATAAACTACACAAATACTCCTTCGCTGATGTCCCAGAAATGCTGGGTTGCTTTCTCCAACACCCATTCTTTAACCTCAGAGATCAGAGGTGCTGCTGCCAGTGTCTTAGACATGCAGTTTTTGCTTTGCAGCGCTGACCTACCTCCATTTACAACCCCTGTAAGTCTGTTATCTGACTGGAAATCAACTTCACACTAATGCGATTGGTCAACATCTTCGATTTTAAAGCTCTGATGCTCCTAGAGGATCTATTGTGTGCTTCCTTGGCCATGTTTTCTTTTCATTCTGCCGGCTGTGCATTATATTTTTCTTTCTCTCTCCAGAGATATGGGGCATGGCTTCCAGGCTCTCTGCTTTGCTCTGATCATGCCTAGAACAGGGCTTTGTAAATGTTTCCGCTATCTTAACTGTAATTTAAGCTGGACGCCTGATCATAAAATCTTTGCTTTGATTTACAATGTGAAGTAAAAGTAAACATTTTCTGTCTACTGTATGATTCAAATCTCAGATGAATTCTTGCTATTTTCAATGATTCATATCGCCTGCTGGCATCACACCTGTTCTCCCTTTAAATCATTGAGTTAGAGACGGTGAATAAGTCTGCATAGTCTTTTACAGGTCATGAGTAACACACACTAAATACACAATAAAAAATATTATAAAGGACTGTGAAATAATTAGGACACTCCTTGAAATATTTAGTATTTATTTATATAGATATATAAATATTTGATCTTCTTTCAAACAACATCTATAGATAAAGGTGCTGTAATTGAACCAAAGCAATGACCGTGATATAATTCATTTAACAACAGATTTTAACAAAGATGCCATTTCCTACTATGGAAAATGATAAGACACCCTATTACCTAATAGCTGCTGGTATTGCCCTCTTTGGCTGAAATAACCTAAATAAGCCATTTCCAATAACTGTCTACCAGTCTCTGACATCGACTGGGAGAAACTTTTTCCAACTCCTCCATGCAGGATGATTTCAGCTGATGTTTAAGGGGTTTCTTGCATGCACAGCCTGTTTCAAATCACGCTACAGCATCTCAATAGGATAAAGAACCAGGCTTGCAACCAAAAAAAAGATCTGGGCTTTGATTTGGCCATTCGAGAACTCTCTATTTGGCCATACCAGACTTATGTGAATCTGACCATATTAGGCATGCATGGATGGCTTTGCATAGAATGAGTTGTTTACAGTGTTTTATCAGAGTGTATACATTTTCTGCAACACAACTATAGAACAAATGTTATAGTCATTGCAGGTGGTTTTCTGAAAAGGTCACCAAAACTAAAACTATGACCTTTAGTAGGAGAAAGAGCTGGAAGCTCAGGAAGATGTTCTTTGCACTCATGAATGTGTTTAACAATTAGGTGTAAAGCAAAATTGCAGCAAAGGCAAATTACACTCTAAAATTAGCCATGCCTTCATAGGTTCTAAAGCTGCACATCAAATTGCTAAATCGTCCCCCTGTAAAAACAAATTTATTTGTTAGCTTATTTCCCTTACGCAAATTAAGGGAAACAATCTTTCAACAACTTCAGAGAGTTTTAAATCATGGCTGAATTGTGGGTGCATTACCGTTGAAACTTTTGATCGCATATTTTACACGTTTAGTCACGCAGGATAAGCATTATTTTAACAAAACGTTGGACTTCTGTTTCATTCAGGGGGTGTCATTTCATTCAGGTGTTTATGTGTTTCCATGTGTTTTTCTGAGATTAGGTAAAACGGTGAGAATTCACTATCTATAATATAGAATAGATTACAGATTTTCAGAGTATTTGGGATTTCATTCAATTACTTCAGACATATTTGTTTTGTTTAGGTGTGTGTGTGTGTTATATACACGGGAGGAGGTGCAGCGCAGGAACCAAGGGGAGTTGATGAGTCACTGAGGTGACAGGCTGTGTGCTCCAGCACAGGGAGGATCAACAGCATGCTAATGAGAACCAAATCCACTTTCCTACTCCTGCTACTCCTGCTGGCTCCATTCTCCGGTCTCCCTTTTCTTCATCTTCGCCCTTTACCTCAAGCTCAAACAAGTCCTAATAAATAATGTAATACATAGCCCCACCTCCCCCTTCATTTCTATTGCCCCTTTGTCTTTCCCTTCTCTCCTGCTCCTTCACGTACACTCACCTTTGCCTAACTTTTTTCTCCCCCCCCTCTCATTAATTAAGTGGATCAATGTCTCAGCGTATCCATTGTATAAGACATGCTCCACAATCTGACCCAGAGAGGACCACATGGACTGTTACATTTTCTACCCAGTGTTGTTCTTTACTTTGGGTCCTTCTTTTACTTGTTATTTCGCCCACTCCCCCCTCCCCTACCCCCTCCCACCCTTTCTGCTCCGTCTGCCCTTCAAATCCTCTGGGTCTGGCTGAGTCTCTGTTGTCTGGCTCATTACAGACTGTTCAGCCATTTGATTTTCTGAAGCGGGCACTGTGCGCGCACCCTAAGCCTTGGCACACGTATTATGCTTCAGCACATCACATACACACACATACGCACACAAAGTCACATTCACACACAGACACACCGCATGTATTGGCATGTACATATTTAATTGATTTATTGCATTTCTGCTATTTTCATGAATATGATGCATTTGATCAGACTTGTATCACAGCCTGTTTTACATTTATGTCATTTAGCAGACACACTTACTTTTATTCCAATGGGAATTGAACCCCCAATACTTATGTAGTAAGCACCGTAGTCTACCGAAGCGCTACATTCTATTAGAAAAGTATTACTGGCTTATTACAGCCAGTGAATGGAATAGAATGCATTTTAAAATGTTAATTTTATTTAAAAGGTTTTGTTATTGGCCTTATACATCTATTTTATAAAATGTGCCTGGTTTTGACAATGCAAGCTTAATGAATAAGTGCAAAGTAAATATCTTTTTTTTTTTTTTTTATATCATCCAGGATTTCTGTCATAAGGGCCCTGGTCTGATGACATCCCTGTGGCAAGTGTTGTCTCTCCTGATGGCTGTTGTTATCTCTCCTGATGGCTGTCGTCGTCTCTCCTGATGGCTGTCGTTGTCTCTCCTGATGGCTGTCGTCGTCACTCCTGATGGCTGTCGTCGTCTCTCCTGATGGCTGTCGTCGTCACTCCTGATGGCTGTCGTCGTCACTCCTGATGGCTGTCGTCGTCACTCCTGATGGCTGTCGTCGTCACTCCTGATGGCTGTCGTCGTCACTCCTGATGGCTGTCGTCGTCACTCCTGATGGCTGTCGTCGTCACTCCTGATGGCTGTCGTCGTCACTCCTGATGGCTGTCGTCGTCACTCCTGATGGCTGTCATCGTCACTCCTGATGGCTGTTGTTGTATCTCCTGTTGTCCCTCCCTCCTAGCTGGATCTGGCCATAGCACTTCGTCCACATCAAAAGCTACGACCTCTCAGTCTGCGAGGAAAGAATTGTCTTGAATGGCGAATCCATCCTTGCACTGTTGTGACGTTGGGATGACAAGGATTCACCTTAGTGCTGATAGAGAGAGACCTCATGGAAATGATTGAAAACTGCAGCAAAACTGCTGGTGAACTCTCTGTCCAACCTCTTTTAATATCTACCCATTGTTTACACCCTGGTCCATGTCCTCTTCCAGGTCTTCCTCTTCTTCTCCGTACTCCTCTTACTCCATGGGCACCCACTCACATCCTTACTCTCCCTCTTCCGCTTCACTGCAACATTGTCTTCCATTGTTGTTGACAGGTAAACTCACCTTTTGCCTTTTTACAGTGTTCACGCCTTATTGGTGAGTTTACAATTAAGCACCTAAGTTTCTCTAAACTTGATGTCCGTATTTGATCAAGTGGTTCATAAATGTGGTATTTTAAAAGCCTGTGCCATGAAATGGCAAAGAAGTGACATCATGTGAGATTTCTGTAGAAAAGTGTGTTTGGTGTAGAAAAGTGTGTTTTACAAAACACTGTGTGGGGCTGAGAATGTGCTAAGATCTAGGCTGAGGTTTAGTGTGTAAGCAATTGAAAAAAAAACGGTATTAGCTAAAAGGATTGTGTAATTAACTAAGCCACAACGCCAATATTATTTGAGAAATGACCCATTTTACAGTATGCATTGCTCTTCCAAATGTCCTCTAAAGAGACCACCCATGACGGTATTAATGACAGAGCAATTGTCATTGAACTCTTTTTCATGTGACTTCTTAGACAAATGTTTTAAATGTTTAACTCTTAATACATTACATATCCAATAAGGCGTTATAATGGCCAAAAGTCATGGTTCCAAAATCTAGCATACTTGTGCAATCTTCTCTGCAAACACACTAGCCTGTAAAGGGATAATTACTATTGGAATCCACTTCAAATGTTGACAGCAAGATGGAATTAGTATTTAAATGGAAAAAAATCATCTCAGTGTAATAATTGTTTCAAATTAGTGGTTTTAGAAAAACATATGCATTTGTTCTTTGTGGAGCTAAGATAAATCAACCAGTTATTGTACATGGTAAATAAAAACTATTTCAAAATATGAACCGACAGCCAAGCATGTCTTTCTGCTTTATATGCATTAACACAAACAGGCAGTACAATGTAATTACATGAACTTAAGTCTTGTACTCGTACTCCATGACCATGTATAAGGCCTAAGAACTAGCTATTGTGAACATAGAGGTTGCACTTATGAACTGGTTACCAACTCAAGCAGTAAAAAGTGATGTGATGACATATCCGGGGTATACAGCTTTAAAAGACATGCTATCAGCCATGACAGCCATGATTCAAACCAGCCGGTTTATAAATATACATATAGTACATCTGTCCACATTCTGGTCCTTAAATAAAAGTGGGATAACAACTCCCCCAATTTTCCCTCCTTAATACAAAATACATCATTTGGCTTCTATGCTTCTTGCAATAGGCGTGTCCTTGCATAAGCAGGCATAAGGAGGCGTTGGAGGTGTCGCAGCATGGTGACAGCTAAGATTTATTTAACATTTTTCCAGAGCTACTCAGCAGAATGTAAAAGCACTTCCATACAGAAGTGGATGTTAGCGGGACCGCCTGTAATTCCACAGCACAGATGATGGTGACAACACCATTCCTCTTGGTGACAGATGGGCTGATTCACTAGCTGCCTGCCTCGCCCCGACTCCGAGCTGGGCCCTTCCACAATGAATGTGGTAACCAACAAAGTGCTCCGGCTTTCCCCTTCACTTTTCTCTCGGTTTATAAACTTTCGAGTGCAAATAAAACTGCATATTGTACAGTCCATCTCTGAGGAACTGGTTTGGTCATTTAGTTTTTGCATGAACTATACACTTCAAAGAATGGATGATGTGCTCCCCATATGGCCCCCTGTTACCTCTCCTCCTCCTCTTCCCAGAAGGGTGTTGGGACCTGGGTCTTAGCCCCACAGGACAGGGGGCCGTATTAGCCTCAGGCCACAACCAGCAGATAAACTAACGCCAGCAGCAGGTTACACTTACCCAGCCCTTCGTGGAATTTCAACGAGAACGACAGAATATTCCAGCTGCAGCTTCAGTGTTTTCTCAGAGAATATCATCCTTCACCCTGATATTTTATCACTATTCTTCACAGTGAAGTGATATAAATTGAGCCATTGTGATTACTATACAACCTGAGTCTGCAACGGCACCTCTGTGCAAGCATTGATACATCACCTGGCATCTGCACACTGATTAATGGGTGTTACGGCATTTAGAGGAATCTGCTTAAGTTGCCAACTCCATGACATTACATAAAGAAAAGAATGAGCATGCCTTTGGAATGAATCTAGTCCTGTGTCCCTGGCTGATGGAACCATCTGACCAGAGGACACCCAACCCTACCACCAGTATGCGCAAGGAAACCCAAAGTATGTCTATGTGCTACCTGTCATATTATTTACCCAGGCACATGCCCTTCGTTATCTCCGTCCCCAGAGCCGTCTGTGTGGGTACACTGAACGCCGGGTCCAAGCCAAACATGGTTGGAGGCGGTAGGCCACAGCCAAATGGGCCAAGCACCTGTCTCAGGTGTCAACAGGCACCAGGCTGCCCCCCTGAAGGAAGGAAGAGATGGAAGGGCCAGATAGAGAGCCATCTCATTACCTGCACCCTGGGGCACTGACAGAGCAGGAGGCGGACTGAGGGGGGGCTGAGGGAAGATGTGGGGCTCATGTCACTGGCGCGGATGGCCCTCGTGAACTGCAACTAATTGAAAACTGATATATCTTGGAGCCTCCTTTGGGCTTATACTGACCAACCTCGCAGCAGGACACGCTACACAGTGCAGACTTTAAAAATCAACAATTGTTTAGTGCCATCTCCTTTCTTTTGCCCACCCCCCTCTCTCCGTCTCTCTCTCTTTCTCTCACCCTTCTATTTTTCCCACCACCCACAATCCATTCGTCCTTGATCTTGCGTAGCTGCCATTTAGTTGGCAGTGAGTACAGCCCACCCTCTGTAGTGTTCTAAAGGCTTGGTGGGCGGATAAGATATAGTCAGGGAGATTGAATGTGTGGCGATGTTGATAAAAAGGCATATTTATCTGCTGCTTCATGATGGGTTCAGCATTGTCCAGCAGCCTATCCCATCCCATTCAAACTCCCACGATTCTGTTCATCACAATTTGAACTCATCTGTAAAGTGAAGAAACGCAAGCTAGAATGCAACTGGAATTTTTGTCAATATCACCTTCACAACTGAATTGCAAACATATCCTATATAGACATGACAAAACAAAAAAACAAACACTCGAAGCTCACACTAAACACATCAGGACATGAAAGAGTATAAGTGTGTTTTTTTCTGGAACCTCTCCAACCTATCTCAACCACGTTAGTGGACACCAGTAGAAGGAGAGGCCAGGTGGGGTACGGCCAAATGGGAATACGGCCAGTAAACACACATCCACACATCCCGGTACTAGTTAACTGTCCAGGGCCCCAGGATAATACAGCCTCTACTTTACCCTTTTAATATTTCATATCCTGGTTCCTGGCCTTGCAACACTTTGGTCAAACGCCCACGCCAAGTTGCTGAAATATGGATGAGAGCGCAGGTTTCCTGTTTAACCGGCTGTCAGATGGACAAACAAACCAAAAAAAGACCCCTCTCAACACCCCATCCCTTTCCACCTCGCTCCTGCTTTTTCTCACCCTTCTCACTTCAACACCCCCAGAGTCAGCTTGTTAAAGCAAGTAGGAAGGATTGAAGGAAAAGACATGAAGAAAACAGCAACAAGAGTCAACGGAGTTACACAACATACATAATGCGTGTATGTGAGGCTCTTCTGTCATTTTGGCCCATATATATTTTGGTATTATATTAATCATTACAAAAATGATAACACATACACATGAGCATCATTTAATAGTTTAGCATTCAATCCAACCAAACCTTAAAGTACCATCTCAAAGACAAATCTTAGCTCTTTATCTCCCAACACATTGCAACATGGCTTTTTCCTACAGACCTGCAACATTAGATATTATTGAATCTTATCAGATACAATATCACAAGGTTGAACTGCCTTCTTCTGAATAAGCACTCACCTGTTTTAGAATGAACCCATGAATATGCACTGTACATCTCAATAGGGGAAAACGTTGTCGTCGTCGTCGACAGAGGGCCTTATGGAGCATCCGTTCTTTTTTACCAACCACAGGAAAACACAGTCCATGTGGTATGGCCAATGTGGAACGCTGTCAAATTATTCCTGCACCTAATCTGATGTCACCACGCACCGGCTGTGTAAGATCCGAGCTAGCCAACGCAAAACCTCCTCTCCCACCTACGTGGACCATTAGAGGAACCAGGCCAAGTGCTTTGGCAACGAGGCACTTCGGCAGCAGTCCCGTTTACACAGCCAACCCCAGCTGCATGGGCTCCAACACCCTGCTCTGCCACCGTGACTGTTTGTTGACGTGTGTGCAGAAAATGCTCAACTACAAACCCAACAAACCATTCCAGCACCTGGGAACACCGCTCGCGACAACGTCGAGTGCAAGAACTTCAAAACACAACCTGTTCAACCAGGCACAAAGTAAAATGACTAGATGGATACATTGGTTCTAATTTCAGGCACGTGCAGTACAAGGAGGGCGTCGGTTGGTGGGACGTGTTTGCCACTGGGATGGTGTCGAGGGAACAGCAGGGGTATGGCCATGATTAGCATGGGCACTCAACCTGTGCTGGGACGTGAGACACCTCTGAATGCCTACTGGGTGCAGATGGCGACAGTAATAAAGTGGATTGAGCAGGAGGATGGCAGCAGAAGCATGACACAGGCTCAGGCAGAGTTTCTGAGGAAGCACAGTTGAAGCCATGGAAGATATCTTGGGAGACCGTAGATTTCGAACCAGGCCACGAAGCTTTTTAGCTCGACTGGTTGCCAGCAGTGTTTGTAAGGAAACACCATTTTAACAACGGGCGACATTACTTGTCAAAGTTTGTAGACTTTCCTATAGTGGGAAAGTGGAGAGTTAAGTGGGCAGAAGTACTAAAAATACAATGCTGGCAAAAATAGCTTTCCAATGTTTGCTAGAAATGTGCTAGAAATGTGTGAGAATGTGTGAGACTTTCTACTCAGTGTAATGAAGGAGTGGAAAAATCGTAGAATGTCAAGCCGTGATTATATCACCTGGAAGACAGGGCTGGAGCGTGCTCTCCATAGTGCTTCACCCTGAATGGATGATTAAATGGGTACCACAGATATATCAGGGGAAAAGTTTGAGGCCATGCCGTTTTGAGATATGTTTTTAACACGGCCCACACACCCCTCTACCCCCTAACCAGTAAGCCGGTGGTCTCATGGGCCTTCTCATGTACTCTGTGCGGATAGGCTAAGTACGCCCAGGGGTCCTAGTTCCCAAATCTGGGAACCGCTGTTGTAAAGGACATTTGCTCAGAGAGTTTTCCTACGGAAGTATGCGGGGATCCCAAGGCTGGGTCCGCTGCAGCTGCCAAGCACGACTTGCACTAATGCAATTAGTGTACAGTGTAATTGTTCTTTAATATATATGATACATTAATAAAGCCAATGTGTAAGGTCATTACTGGTAATGACGGTGTTGAGAGAGGCAGGCCAGCGGTGGTGGTGGTGAGCAGTTCGGGCCGAGGTTGGAAGAAACCATTGAAATGATTTCTGCCTAATAGGCCTTTTGTTTAATCTGTACCATCCGCATGTGATAAGGCTGTTACAAATTAATGATTTATAACTTTTGAGCCAACCATCACATTTTAATTAGCCTCAAATGTATGATCGTTTTATTTTTCACAGCAGTACATTTAATTATGGTTAATTAGCCAACAATGTTTTGTCCTTTGAACATGTACTCAAATGGTTGACTTTTGCTGATGAACACAGGCTTATTGGGAATCTACATATTGGCGTGTTTAAATTCAGCAGTCAGTCAAAGAGTGCACAGAGTGAAAATTAAGAGTACAGAGGAATAAAACAGAAAACCATGAATTCTGTGTCATTGTGTGCCATTTTATGTTATTGGCACAAGGCCTTTAACATTAGCATCCTTCCAGGATATGTCTGCCAAGTCCATCTATCCAAGCTTCAGTGTGCCAAAACAGTACCAGACCAGAAGAAACATCAACACCCTACTTAAGTAATCATGCTGGTTTTACACAAGCTCTCTAGACATAGAAAGGAAAAAGAGTAGGAAAAATAGGGATATTTACTTTTTGGGATGCTCTTTATGTATGGCCTGTTAAACTGCAGATCTCTAGAACTACATTACAGGATTGACCTGCATAGTAGACTGCTGTTCTAGCATCCCATACAGAAGTACATATAAGAATCTAGACAGTTCCAACACCGTGCTCCCCATTTTCCTTTTACTTTATTCCTCCTTATAGGGAAAAACAGTGCTTTTGATTGTCATTCACCAATATATCCCTTTACAAATTCTCTCTCTACCAGAATCCCTCTCTCTACCAGCCTACCTCAACTTCACAGGAGTTCACAGGAGGACAAGCGCCAAAGAAGCCGCTATTACGCAACAAGGTAAGGCAGCCCTATTCGCCCCTGGGCTAATCTGTGAGTAAGATTGGAACCCTGATCTCACAATGACACAGTGAACTGTGGGGCAGTTACTCTACCGTGCCATTCAGGTTTTACCTTAAACCAAACCCCTCAGCCAGCAATAGCATTTTTCCTAGTGGTGGGTTGTTAGGGTTTTACTGCTTTGACTTCTGGTCCCCAGATGTCTTATTAGACCTGAAGCATACACACACACACCAATGGATTTAACTTTTATTCTGTTTCCTGACTTGTAGGAGAATGTGGATAAGCCAAATACTGTATTTTATGTTTCTAACATCTCTGAACAAACAAGGAATGGCTCAGCACACACAGTGCAGAAGAGATGACGGGTCTCTCAGAGCCATATGCTCCAAGAGGACAGGACCGTCAAATTAGTGCATTCTTCTGCCTGTATCCGATAAAAAGAAAAGAGGTGAAATAAATCTCACCTCTTCTAAACCTTAATACTGATTTAAACTATTCATGCTTCCCTCCCCTTGCTATTTGAAGTCTTCAGAGGAATGTGTCAAAGGCATGCAAAGCAGGCTTCAAAAAAACCTATGACTACCTTCTCAGAAAAATATATAAATATATCTTTGGATATAAAACACGTTTTGGCTCTTTCAGAAGGTTTCTTTTCTCTATATATAGCTCATATGGAAAGTATTCACACCCTTTCACAATTCCCACATTGCGTAATGTTACTGCCTTACTCTAAAATGAATTAAATTAGTATTTCCCTTATCAATTTATACACAATAATGCATAATGATTAAACAAGAACAGACAAAAAAAATCTAACTATATCTATAAGTTCCCACAGTTTGTAGTGCATGTCAGCATGGAAACTTTGGAACCACCAACACTCTTCCTAGAGCTAGCTGTACGAACAAACTGAGCAATCAGGAGAGAAGAGCTTGGTCAGGAAGGTGAATAAGAACCCTATTGCCACTCTGACAGAGCTCCAGAGTTCCTGTGTGGAGATGAGAACCTTCCAGAAAGAAATTGATCTCTGCAGCCCTCCAGGCAGAGCCAAATGAAGCACCTCCTCAGTAATAGGCATATATGATATCCTGCTTGGTGGTTTCCAAAGGCAATTGACTGATTGACCTTCATGACTCTCAGACAATAAGAAAACAGATTATCCGGTCTGATGAAAACAAAATCAAACAATGTTATCAAAAAGCCAAGCTTCACATCCGGAGGAAGTATCACTCCTCACTTGGCCAAAGACATCACAATGGTATTGTCACACCCTGATACGGTACACCTGTCTTACCTCATGTTGTCTCCGCCCCCACCAGGTGTCTCCCATTTTCTCCCTTCGCTCTGCCAAGCGCCTCGACTCCCGCCAGGCCAGATGGGCCCTCTTGTTCACCCGGTTCCAGTTTACCCTGTCGTTCCGGCCCGGGTCTAAGAACGCTAAACCCGATGCCCTCTCTCGGGTTTTCTGCCCCTCCTCAGCCCAGGACACGGCTGAGCCCATCCTGCCTGCCTCCTGTTTTGCTACGTCCCTAGCCTGGGGCATCGAGACCGCAGTCCGTACCGCTCAGCTGACACACCCAGATCCCGGAGGAGGCCCTAGGGGCTGCCTCTTCGTCCCTGTTCCGATCAGGTCCCAGGTACTAGAGTGGGGTCATTCCTCTAACTTCACCTGCCACCCCGGTTCCCGTCAAACACTCGCATTCATCCGCCGGCGGTTTTGGTGGCCCTCCATGGGTATGGATGTCCCTGCTTTTGTGGCCGCCTGTACCATCTGCTCCCAACACAAGACCTCGCGGCAAGCCCCGTCCGGCCTATTACAACCCCTGCCCATCCCTAGACGCCCGTGGTCACACATCTCCCTGGATTTCATTACCGGCCTCCCTCCCTCCGACGGCAACACTGCCATCCTCACCGTGGTGGACCGTTTTTCCAAAGCTGCCCACTTCATCCCCTTACCAAAACTGCCCACATCCAAGGAGACCGCTCAACTCATGGTACAGCACGTGTTCCGGCTTCACGGACTACCCATTGACATGGTGTCTGATCGAGGCCCCCAATTCTCCTTGCAGTTTTGGAAAGTGTTCTGTTCCCTCATCGGTGCGTCGGCCAGCCTTTCCTCTGGTTTTCATCCCCAGTCCAACGGCCAGTCAGAGCGGGCGAACCAAGACCTTGAGACCACCCGGTGTTGCCTGGTTTCCTCCAACCCCACCACCTGGAGCCGGCAACTGGCCTGGGTGGAATACGCCCTCAACACGCTCCCCTGTTCTGCCACAGGCCTCTCTCCATTCGAGTGCTCGTTGGGTTATCAGCCCCCTCTCTTTCCGGACCAGGAATAGGAGGTTGTCGTTCCCTCTGCCCAACTGTTTGCCCGCCGTTGCCGGCGCACCTGGCTTAAGGCTAGCTCCACCCTCCTTCGGTCGGCATCCAGATACCGAAGGCAGGCAGATCGGCGCCGGACCCCGGCCCCTCGTTATTGCCGGGGGCAGAAGATTTGGCTGTCCACTCGAGACCTGCCCCTCCGAGTGGAGTCCAAGAAACTAGCCCCCCGTTTCATCGGGCCCTTTCCCATCTCCAGGGTCATTAGCTCCACTGCGGTCAACCTTCTCCTTCCCCGCACCCTCCTGGTTCACCCCACCTTCCATGTCTCCCGTATCAAACCTGTTTCTCATTGTCCTCTAGCTCCTGTGCCCAGGCCTGCCCCCCTGCCGCGTCTCATTGATGGCCACCCGGCTTACACCGTTCGGCGCCTCCTGAGCACCCGTCCTCGTGGCCGGGGTTTCCAGTACCTGGTTGACTGGGAGGGGTATGGCCCTGGGGAGAAAAGCTGGGTTTCCGCTAGAGCCATCTTGGACCCAGCCCTCATCGCCGATTTCCACCGCCGCCATCCCGGTCAACCAGGTCGCCAGGTGACGGGGTTCTGTCACACCCTGATACGGTACACCTGTCTTACTTCATGTTGTCTCCCCCCCCACCAGGTGTCTCCCATTTTCTCATCAGTCCTTGTGTATATATTCCTGGTGTCTCCTTGTTCCTGTTGCCAGTTCGTCTTGTGTGTTTCGTCAAGTCGATCCGCTCCCTTGTATTCCCTGTTCTTGCCTGTTCCTAGTTCGATTGTCCGTGTACCGAACCTCTGCCTGCCATCTCAACCATTGCTCCCGTCAACCGTCCGTCTGTACTACAACCGAGTCTGGCTATGTATCGAGCCTCTGCCTGCCTGCCCGACCACCGTTCCGTCCATCAAAATGACCTCTAACGGGCTGCTGGTGTGCATGTTTCTGATCAAACTGTCAGAAACAGACTCCATGAGGGTGGAACAATGTCCTCTAGTGGAAAGTGTGCTCAAAGCCCAGCACTGTTCAGCTCGATTGGCATTCGCCAGAGACAGGGAGGTCTGCCTTTGGCCCCTTGTTCTCTTCACAGATGAGAGCAGGTTCACACTGAGCACAAGTGACAGACATGAAAAAGTCTGAAGATGCTGTGGCGAACGTTATATGCTGTCTGCAACATCATCCAGTATGACCGGTCTGGCAGTGGGTCAGTGATGGTCTGAGGAAGCATATCCTTGGAGGGTCGCACAGACCAGGCTGTTAGGCACTGTGACGAACTTCTCAGACCCATAGTTAGAACTGGTTTCCTCCTGGTGCAGGACAATGCCTGGCCTCATGTGGCCAGAGTGTGTAGGCAGTTCCTGGATGATGAAGGCATTGATGCCATTGACTGGCCCTCGTGTTCCCCAGACCTGGATGCAATTGAGAACTTTTGGGACATTATATGTTGGCGCACCAATGCCACCAAGTAGCTCCACAGTTCATGGAGGAGATCCCCCAGAAGACCATAGGCCGTCTCATAAGGAGCATACCTAGATGTTGTCAGGAGTCCCTAAAAACACGATGGAGGCCATACATACTAGTGAGTCACTATGAGTTACCGTGATGAAATTCACACAAGTTGGAACAGCCTGTGATATTAATTGTTTATTTTGATTTTCTGTGTCTGAATCCAGCCATCAATCGTTTGGTGATTTTGGTTTCCATTGACCGTTGTTATGTCCAATGTCCTCAACTACTTACACAACATACAGAGAAGAATTTGATCTTTATTATATTTCTGTTCATCAAGACCTGATGTGTTATTTAAATGTTCCTCTTTTCAGCAGTGGTATCTTGTGGTATATTGCTAGTTGTTGTAAATATGTATTGGACCATTAAATACCTTTGCGGGGGATAACAGGTTCCTTGTTTCTGTCAGGCATTTGTGTTTCAGTTTTGCCCAACTTGTTAGTTAAATTGTTTTGAAAAAGTTAAATCTGCTCACAGAATAACGGTAACCTTTGTCTCATCTGCTCACGATACCTATTTCCAGAAAGCTGCAAGCCCTTTTATATACTCAGACCTGGAAATCATGTTTTTAATGCAAATTAGTGGTTTGCACTTTGCAATTTAGCCTCTGTTGTTGTTCTGGTAAAATCTTTGACTGCCACATTCACGCCCACATCCTGGAGAGTGCATAGTTCAACAGCTTTTTTTCTTGTTATTATGGCAAGCAGTCTTTTACCCACTGTTTTTCTTGGTCTACCGAATTATTGATACTACAGAGCCAAATTAAAATGTAAAAAAACCTACTGTCCTAATACCTATGGAGGGTATATTCTGTATGCATCTTGTTTTATCAAGGACATGTTCCTATTCGTTGCCAGTTATATAAGTCAAAGATTTCCACAGACTGTTTAGAGAACAAGAGAGCTGGAGGGGAATACAATAGGGAATCCGCAAAGTAAGTTACTTGGAAAATAATATCAAATTGTAATTATATGATAATTCTCTTTGTTAAGTGACTTGGATCATTAAAAGCTCTGCAGAGCTGCACCTAACCCTATAAGCTGTCAGCACTCTCCTCCAATCAGGGAGGATTCTGGGATATCACCCCAACCTCTATAAAGGTGTGTAACATGCTATATCACCCACTCCCTCGCCAGTTTAAACAGCTTTGCGAACAACACTATCTAAGTGCTATAAATACTTTGCAGGAAGATTTGGGTGAGCTCTTCAAAAACCCCATAACCCTCAAATACTCCTTCATATTTGTTCATTGTTTATTTTATAGCAGCCCTCTCTATTTCTGTCTCTCCACACAGTGAAAGTTATTGTTACAAGGCATTTACTGTTTAATCTCAGTACACGTCCAAAAAACGATTTGAACTTACAGCTCACATTAGTAACGTTTCTCCAATTGAAAACTCATCCATAGATCTTATCCATTTTGTGAAGAGAAAACTAAAAAGATGTTAGGTTAAATATAAGGTTAGAGCAAGGTATTGGTTATGAATAGTTAAAGTTGGGTTTAGGTGTAGTGTATATAAAAGATGTGGAGTCGTATACTGGATATAAAAAGGTGTGGACAGGTGTAGCGTATATAAAGAAAGGTGTGGACAGGTGTAGTGTATATAAAAAGGTGTGGACAGGTGTAGTGTATATAAAAAGGTGTGGAGAGGTGTAGTGTATATAAAAAGGTGTGGAGAGGTGTAGTGTATATAAAAGGTGTGGAGAGATGTAGCGTATATAAAAAGGTGTGGAGAGGTGTAGTGTATACAAAAAGGTGTGGAGAGGTGTAGTGTATATAAAAAGGTGTGGGGAGGAGTAGTGTAATACAGCTCACATTAGTAACGTTTCTCCAATTGAAAACTTATTAACATCCATAGATGTTATCCATTTTGTGAACAGAAAACATGTAGGTTAAATTTAAAGTTAGAGTAAGGTATTGGTTATGAATAGTTAGGGTTGGGTGTAGGTGTATTGTATATAAAAGATGTGGAGTCGTATAGTGGATATAAAAGGTGTGGACAGTATGTGCATCAACCTCTGCATTTCCTGCTCTCTGTGGTTTTAGATGTGACACCCCCTGAAGTAGAAAAGGCTAAATACTAAATATATATGGTAGATTGCGCATAATATTACTACGTTTATCATGGGAGTCAAGATTACTCAATCAAAGACCACTTTTTTATAGAAGACCCTCTTCATTTTTTAAATATCACTCCCACCTCTTTCTCTGAAGTCACCAGATGGCACTATTTAGCTGCAGCATGCTACATGTATACTACAAAGAGAGCATGGCCAGTACCTTCACCATGACATAGTCAACTTCCACAGCCCTTGTCCCCTTTGACATATTCAGATCACTTCCTTTAACACTTCGCAGAATTGCGAAACAGCGAGAAGAGTAAGAGAGTCGTTTTTCACAGAATGTCTATTGGCACTCACCTGCAGTAATGTCATGAGGAACCCTCATCAATGAACTGAACTGCTCTGCCATTGTAGGAAAAATATAAACCTTAAAATGAATAGAAAAATCCACAAACATTTTCAGATAAAAAAATACAAAACACAACAACAGATAAACAAGAATTATTTTGCAACGGTTATGTCTTCCCGTTTTTCATTTTGGCATCAGCAACAGTTAGCGGCAACTTCGGCAGTGCCTTTATGACGACGTGTGTGGCAACGTCTAATGGGCTTTTAAGAGGCTCGCAAGGGACTATTTGTGTACCATCACTGCAAGTCTGTGATCGCTATGTGACAACAGTATTTTAAGAAAGCCGGGGAGCGGTTGAGAATGAAAACCCAGAGCTGTGGCTTTCCCCTGGGGAGCGTATGCTACTGAGATCTTACAACTCAACTTCTCTCCCACTTTCCAACTCAGGTATCTGTTTGCAGCCAGACAGCTAAAAACACTTGATTTTCCTCTCTTTTTTTTTACTGGAAAATACATGTTTGTGAAGGAATGCAAAATGACTAAACATGGCGTTTTAGACAGTAGTTCGGCAGAAGAAAGAGAGAAAGTTTGTTTGACGGGGGAAATGTTTGCACATCCCCGGAGACGTACCTGTTTAAAAGTTGCACTTATTATTCTCGTTCAAGTCTTTGGAGTTTGAAATTCTCCTACTTGGAGGCAGAGATGTGCCGCACAGGGACTGTTGCAATGGGTGCCCGTAGGAGCGCAATAACACAAACTCCTTTACACAGATACATCATGTATTTCTGTGTTTCAGTGCAGCACTAAGCAGGGCCAAACAACTCACATTTTAAAGAAAAAAATTATTAAATATGTAAAAACAGCATTTGAATTTGAAGAAATATTGCACAAATATTTGACAAAATGTAACTAATTGATTTCACAATACTACATCATATTTCTATTTTTCAAGGAGACACATTCAGCTCAGACACAGATCAGCTATGTACATTGTATTTTGGCTTATTGGCAATACTTATGAAACATCTCTTTAAATATATACACATATATAGACCCCTAATCAATGGTTCACAATAGAATATCTTAAGTAATCTGAGGTAACTCAAAACTCCCATTTATGAACAACCCTGACGCATGTCTTTTTCCACTGGCGTAACTAGATTGTGACAGGCCCATGTGTAAAAATAAATAACGCCCTCCCTCTCCCCTTTGTGCTTTTTTAAACTCATATGCCTTACAACCACCGTAGGCCTACTTCATAACTTAAAATACAGAGTTGAGTGAATTCTTTTCACAACCCATATTCCTTACCTACATCCACTGTAGGCCTACCTCATAACCCCATTGCACATTAAGTTTCACCTGCTATAGTTGTTGCTTTTATGCTCCCCAGTGGCTCTTGTCTAACAGCACAACTGTATAATGTTAGATAGTTGATATGTTCTACCCCAGAACTGTCTAATGATAGATACAGTGGGGCAAAAAAGTATTTAGTCAGCCACCAATTGTGCAAGTTCTTCCACTGAAAAAGATGAGTGAGGCTTGTAATTTTCATTATATGTACACTTCAACTATTACAGACAAAATGAGAAAAAAAGTCCAGACAACCACATTGTAGGATTTTTTATGAATTTTATTGCAAATTATGGTGGAAAATAAGTATTTGGTCAATAACAAAAGTTTATCTCAATACTTTGTTGTATACCCTTTGTTGGCAATGACAGAGGTCAAATGTTTTCTGTAAGTCTTCACAAGGTTGTCACACACTGTTGCTGGTATTTTGGCCCATTCCTCCATGCAGATCTACTCTAGAGCAGTGATGTTTTGGGGCTGTTGCTGGGCAACACGGACTTCCAACTCCCTCCAAAGTCTTTCTATGGGGTTGAGATCTGGAGACTGGCTAGGCCACTCAAGGACCTTGAAAGGCTTCTTACGAAGCCACTCCTTCGTGCGGGTGGTGTGTTTGGGATCATTGTCATGCTGAAAGACCCAGCCACGTTTCATCTTCAATGCCCTAGCTGATGGAAGGAGGTTTTCACTCAAAATCTCATGATACATGGCCCCATTCAATTCTGTCCTTTACACGGAACAGTCGTCCTTGTCCCTTTGCAGAAAAACAGCCCCAAAGCATGATGTTTCCACCCCCGTGCTTCACAGTAGGTATGGTGTTCTTTGGATGCAACTCAGCATTCTTTGTCCTCCAAACACGACGAGTTGAGTTTTTACCAAAAGTTCTATTTTGT
>JACXGK010000324.1:48419-69404 GCA_016801125.1 Novumbra hubbsi
ATGACATTCTCCCAATCTTCTTCTGGATCATCCAAATGCTCTCTAGCGAACTTCAGACGGGCCTGGACATGTACTGGCTTCAGCAGGGGGACACGTCTGGCACTGCAGGATTTGAGTCCCTGGCGGCGTAGTGTGTTACTGATGGTAGGCTTTGTTACTTTGGTCCCAGCTCTCTGCAGGTCATTCACTAGGTCCCCCCTTGTGGTTCTGGGATTTTTGCTCACGTTCTTGTGATCATTTTGACCCCACAGGGTGAGATCTTGCGTAGAGCCCCAGATCGTGGGAGATTATTAGTGGTCTTGTATGTCTTCCATTTCCTAATAATTGCTCCCACAGTTCATTTCTTCACACCAAGCTGCTTACCTATTGCAGATTCAGTCTTCCCAGCCTGGTGCAGGTCTACAATTTTGTTTCTGGTGTCCTTTGACAGCTCTTTGGTCTTGGCCATAGTGGAGTTTGGAGTGTGACTGTTTGAGGTTGTGGACAGGTGTCTTTTATACTGATAACAAGTTCGAACAGGTGCCATTAATACAGGTAACGAGTGGAGGTCAGAGGAGCCTCTTAAAGGAGAAGTTTCAGGTCTGTGAGAGCCAGATATCTAGCTTGTTTGTAGGTGACCAAATACTTATTTTCCACCATGATTTGCAAATAAATTCATTAAAAATCCTACAATGTGATTTTCTGGATTTTTTCTCTCATTTTGTCTGTCATAGTTGAAGTGTACCTGTGATGGAAATTACAGTCCTCTCTCATCTTTTTCAGTGGGAGAACTTGCACAATTGGTGGCTGACTAAATACTTTTTTGCCCCACTGTAGTGGATATGTTCTACAGCAGAACTGTCTAATGTTAGATAGTTGATACGTTCTACAGCAGAACAGCCTAAGTTAGCTAGTGAATATGTTCTACAGCAGAACTGTCTAATGCTGGATAGTGGATAAGTTCTACAGCAGAACTGTTTAATGTTAGATAGTGGATATGTACTACAGCAGAACTGTCTAATGTTAGATAGTTGATACGTTCTACAGCAGAACAGCCTAAGTTAGCTAGTGAATATGTTCTACAGCAGAACTGTCTACCTTTAGATAGTGGATATGTTCTACAGCAGAACTGTAATGTTAGATAGGAGATACGTTCTACAGCACAACTGTCTAATGCTGGATAGTGGATACGTTCTACAGCAGAACTGTTTAATGTTATATAGTGGATATGTTCTACAGGAACATTGCCTAATGTTAGATAGTAGTTAGGTTTAAAAGCCCCAGCAGACTGCAGCAATAATAGACCTTGCATCCGCTAAGTGCTCGTATTACCTCCAAACGCTAAATCACCTAATGCCGTTTTTGATGACCAGAGTGTCTGAAAGGCACAGTAAACCTACAGTCACACATTTAAAAGTAGAGGGTGGAGACATTGTGGAGTAAAATTGGTTTTCAATCATTAAATGTATATGTGAAAACAGATTGTTACATAATGATTTAGGTTACACGTACAGTACTTACTATAATTAGTAAAGCTAGAACAGCAGAGTAAGTGTAAGAGCCAATAGTCTAATGAGACGTAAACACCATAGAAATTAATTGAAGCATATTTAGGCTCCTATTCATTCATACATACTGTAGACAGCAGTGAAATAGTGAGGTTTGAGGAAAAAAGGTCAATAAAAGGAAGACAGAGTCTGGAGTGGAAGAGTGAGGCTTTAGAAAAAAAGGAAGACAAAACTGTTACGCAGCTAGTGGGTAAAGATTTTTCGACACACATCACACTAAGCACCATAACAAAAGCTTCAGATCCATGGATGTACACAGCTGGGCTAAACAGAAAACTGTATTAAGCATACATTTTCCTGTATTTGTCCTCTGGGCAACTGATGTGGAAGAACATGATGTAGGAAAAGTGTCCTTGGCTGTGGACACTTGAAACCAAGGACATGTGAAGTTGCAGCCTGTCTTCGTACAATGCTGTAATCTGGATGATGGCAGCACATCTGCAAAGAAAACACTTCTTGATTTGGAGTAAATGCGAGGACACAGTCTGAGAAATAACCACACAAGTTGTGTCTGTCATCACAAAATGCTTGTAGGCTAACTTTGGTGGTTTGAAAAGGCTTGATGGCTTTAAGAAGCATTGCATTTGAAGGATTCCCTGCCAACATTGTCCACAACAGGATTGTCTTGGACTCAGTACCAGTGGGTTTAGAATACATCCTAACAAACACTTTGGACATTTTCATATTTCCACTATGTTAGTCAAAATAGTTTTTGTTATTATGTCCAAAAATATCTTAACATCCTGGGACACAGCAAAGTCTGATACTGCCTACATGCTACCTGCTATGGAGAGTTCTGAAGATTTATTAGCCACTTAAGTCATTCACCTGATGGTTCTTCAGCAAAAACCATTTGAGGATCCAATCCCAGAGCTTTGGCAGGCCCATGTCTATGCAGACCTGACGGTTTTCAATGAGACAATCAACATGTTGGAGGGCCAGGACCACCGCACCGTGGAAAAAGCAGGGATTCTATGGAGATTTTAAGATAAACTGACCATGAGATGCGATGAATCACTTTGTGCCTGTTATGTTAATGGGCCTTCTGATGGACCTGGAGGTAAATGGGCCACTGACAAGAAATGCCTATCTATGAACTTCACAATCACTTCTCACCACGCATGTCCAAGCATAGGGAAAGAACATAGATTGGCATAGAGCTTTACAGGGTCTTCTATTATTCTAGAAAGCTGCAGCCTCAGTTAACTTGAAAACAGACCCCCTTAACATAAGGAGACTGACCTGCAGTGGAACTAAGTAGCCCCCATTTCCCACCTCACTGTCAGACAAGGCCTACTTTCAGGTTGCGATGTGGCTAATAATATAACAACATAATACCAATGAACAGGTTTTTTTAAATCAGATGATAAGACCCGCCACCCCCCCAAAAACTCTAGGCAATTTTACATAAAAAAAGACAATGAAATATCATTATTTTTGCCGTGCAATGCACAGTTTGAAAGCTAACAACATAAGTAGCTCTGCGGCTGAATCCGAGCCAGTATATAACAACTGTCATGCTACAATTGATGACGCTTTTTATTTTGTATTCTTTACCTGTTCTTGGGTGGTAAAACAGTGGTGCTGTTGTCACAATCTCTGCAGTCACTAAACTTGTAATTGCCATTAGCCTGGAGCCAGCTGAGTATCCCTTGTCTTGGGTAGCTGCATGCTGTGGCAGGTTTTGCAAACCACAAAAGCAAATGCGAGGGGGCATTGCTGTGAACTTATGGAGATTAGTCTCGCTTTTGTGGACCTGCCAGTGTTTGACACAATCGGTGCATAGGCTCTACTCAATGGAAAACACAAATGTGGGGGAGTTTTGTCTATATGACCGGTGATGAAAATAAAAAAAAGAAACGATATACATTACTATTCAAAAGTTTGGGGTCACTTAGCAGTGTCCTTCAGGACATTGTGAATGTTGTAAATGACTATTGTAGCTGGAAACCGCAAATTCTACTAGAAGACCTAGGTAGGTGTTACATAGGACAATTATTAGCAACCATCAGTTTTGTGATCCAATGGCATCATTTAAAAAGACTTTTCACAATAATGTTAGCACAGCTAAAAACTGTTGTCATGATTAAAGAAGCAATAAAACTGGCTGCTTATGAGGAGCATTTATTGTTCTCATAAATGAAGGCCATTCCATGCAAGAAATTATCAAGAAACTGAAGATCTCGTACAACGCTGCATACAACTGGCTGTAATCAGAAAATAAAAAGGAGAGGGAGGCCCTGGTGCAAACTGAGCAACAGAACAAATACATTTGATTTTCTAGTTTAAGAAACTAAGTCAATGCACAACTACTAACTATGAAATATTTTTTGGGGGAAAAAGCAGTCAGCTGGTATTCTGTCTATTATGGAGTGGCCAGCACAGTAATCGGATCGCAACCCTATTGAGCTGTTGCGGGAGCATCTTGACTGTATGATATATAAGAAGTCCCTATCAAGCTAATCCAACTTGTGTGAGGTGCTTCAGGTAGCATGCAAAAAAATTAATTTAACACATTGACAACTATAATGCCAGTGGTCTACAAGGCTGTTATTGCTGCATCACTTGCTTTGATGAAAGCAAAGCTTTAAAGACACAATTATTATTTCCATTACAAATAATTATTTCTAACCTTGTCAATGACCATATGTCCTATTGATAATGCTATGTTCCCTATTCAAACTCATTTTATGTCTGTTTTCATCGAAGTGACCCCAATTCTTTGAACTGAGGTGTAAACCTGTCACAGCAATAACGTCATTAGATGGCGGTGCCATACACTTCACGATTTTCAATATAGAAATCTGGTCGCCAGTAGCTGCCGCAGTAACTCTATACCAAAACCAACAAAGTCAAAAATCTAAATCAATATGTTGTCTCGGCATATAACACTAACTCCAGGGAATATTTCTTTTGCGTTTATGGTATATTCATATTACATGTATTAATAATAATAATATTAAATGTATTAATATATTATTAGTAAGACTATTTGTGTTTTCAATCTGATACCTAGTAATACCAAAGTTAGTATCCTGATACCAATCACATCTCATGAGTTTTGTCCTAAATCAAATGTTGCTTCATTACTGTTGTAGTGTAGTAAAATGCCAATAAAGTGGAGGAGCTCTGGCAATGTTGTTGACCACACCTTGTTGTGTGACTGCATTGTGTTTCTCGGCTGCATCTGTGCATAAGATATTTAGGGAGCAATTCTTCTTTGGTATGCAATTTTGTTTCTAGCTTTTTCCTGGCTCCTTTTTGTAAATTTATTTTTCAGCATATTTCTTTTCAAACGCTTTAAGTTTTGTTTCACACATGAAACAAAAGGCCGGGTCTCCCTAAATCATGTAAAAGTTTTAACCAGATGCAAAGTCTTTGGTCAAGAAACTATGGTGTCTTTCTGGAATATTTTCAAATTTTACGTGAATCTGGATGGATTTTTTTTTATATAATTTTTGTCATCCCACAATCAAATGCTTTTCAAACGACCAATTGCATTGATCAAAGCTTTCACAAATTTTAAGATTTTGAACATTAAGGACATCTTTCTATGGTTGGTAAACTAATACAGAAGATTACATATTTTGTCCACAAGTTCCTGAAACTATATAAAAACATATTACACAGAATTTGCACCTATTCAGCCCCAAAGAAAATCTGCAAGACTAACTCCATAACTTTGTTGTAGAATGAGTTGGTGTGTATTAGAGTAGAACTGTATTGATAGCAGGCCAGAAAGTTTCTTTCTTTTAAGTGAATAAACATACTTATCAGACCATTGCTTTAAGGACACATTAATGGTGAAACAGGTGTTGGGAAACATCAAATCAATCCAAGTTACCAGATATGTTCTTGATTTCATTAATATAATTTCTGAGGAACCTCACAAGATAGTATTCAAGGTCACAAGAAATCAAGTGTACTTTAGATTTGGGTGCCTGTTAAAACCCCTGATACGAGTCAACGTTTTGACTCGTATCAAATGTTGGGTGGCTGCAAACATTTCTGTGATTTACGGAATGCTGGGCTGGCCTCGTAAAATGAATTGACCAGTATATCCAAAATATTGGATCGGGAAGTGGCCAATGAACAATTAAACATCTTAACTGCAATATCCTTCATGAACTAATCCAGTCTGGTTTCAATTCAAACAAAAAATTACAACAAACCAATAACATATATGTTGTTGCTTTCCATCAAACATTGTGGAAAACTGAGGTCAAGTCCAACAATGGCTATACACCCAATGGCTATACACCCTTTTAGAAATCATACTAGATTTAATAATAAAGCAGCTATCAAATACTTTTGACAAATAAGTTAAAAGCAATTATAAATGGCTAATCTGGCATTTACAAATGCCTAAATAACACTTTATAGTGCAATCATGAACCTTTTATGTGTCTTTGTTTACTTAGAAATAATAGATAGATAAATAAAAATGTGGAATTAAGAAGTTTCGCCTGGGTTCTTAGAGTATTTCAATATTATTTAGTCGTCATAAAATGTTGTTAGAACAAAATCAACTCTTGAGTTCTCAACAGATGAATAGCCTGCTCATAACCACACAAAAATATTTCAACGTGCATGCAGACATGCACCTCAGAGCAAGCACACACCGAACACACCCATGAACACACATGCACGCGTACACATACAATCTGAGATTTAATAATTATGAGGCGTAAAATCCTTGCCAGTGGCAAGCATACTGAAGGATGTAATTATGAGCTCTTTCACAGAGAGCCCTACACTCCGTAGCAATGCTTACACTTCCACCCAGAGAAAAAGAAAGAACTCCCAAAGAATGATGGGAAAACGTGCCCCTCATCGCAATTAAGGACAATAATTCTTAGCCAAGAAAATTGTTTAAATTGCTTTTCAGCCCAGGAGCAAAATGGCATTGATGGGGGTAGAGGTTTGAGATGGGGTTGTAAAAGATGTAGACTACATAGCGACTGACATTTTAGAATGGTGACGCTGCTTTAAAACAGTGTGTGTCTTTGTTCGTTTGTAAGTGTGGCAGGAGATAAAGAACAAAAAGGTTCAGCAAAGATTGACCACTCCTAAGTACCGCGATCTTTCCTTCACATCGAGTGATATTCAAAGTGCACCATGTCACACATTTGTAAAGGACTATATGGAACGATTCCAGTTTCAAATATTAATAATGCCCCTCAAACACACGGACATACACACACCATCCAGATACACGCAGACGCACGGACACCCACACACGTAATTACTAAACTCTCTTTAGAATTCATTCAGTTCATAGCTGAAGAGGTTCTGAACCTCTATTAAAAGTGTACAATCTCCTACCATAAAAAATCATGACTCGATCTCAGAGAATTTCAGGCCTGAATTATGCATGTTCATGTATCTTTACCCAAGTTCTCTCTTGAGTTATTTACCAGACTAAAACCTCTGCCTGGTTTGATTAGTGTGGTTTGTAGTTGAGGAATGGCTTTCTGTCTTTGCAGCTCATCGGTGTCACCTGCGTTGCTAGCGGACTTCACTGGGAGTGGAGGCACAAGGTTGGTGGATCCGGATACTGTGTTTGTGTATAGAATCCTGCGGTCGGGGCGCATCTGTAGACGCTGACGGAAACAAAGAGCTCAATGAGGAGTAATAGGCACCAGAGGGAAATGGAAAGCAGCTTGTGAGGAGGGAGACATGGACACACATGGTCTGGCTGTTTACACTGAGTGCGGACGCCATACACCGATTCATTCCGGCACTCATGGTGGGCTCGTTTTCATCCAGATACACGTTTTCGCGCTTGACTTCTCAGTGGCTCTTAGAATTCTATGACATTCTGTTGCATAGTTAATTCATGTTTGCACATGACATAACTGCATTTTTGTTTATTCTCCTGAAAAATATAGTTGAATCTTGAAGGGCATTTTGTCACTAGTTGGCTATCACTGTTTCTGTGCCATAAAAATGCTTACATAATTGGCTACTGCGCAGGCTACAGATCTTTTGAGAAGGGAGTTAGTTCTACCCAACAAATTGGTTAATCCAATAAGTAGGAAAATACTCTCAAATTCCTGCTGACTGCCTGCACTTTAACGTTTCAGTCATTGTGTCATTTCAAAGTGCTGGAAAAATGAGTCAGAAAACGCTGCACAGCTACTTAGGATACAGAACTCTTGTGTGCAACAATGTTAGTATTATTACAATTTGACCTCTGCAAGCTAATCATTTGTTTAACGTAGCTAACTGTGCAATCTCAATTTGATTTTTTTTTTTTACACATCAAAATTGCAAGTTCACTGCAACTCAGCACCAACAGGGGAAAACTTCAAACAAGGTTGACATTTGTACTTTGTCCATAACCACTGTTTGTTTTCATTTTGTCAACCAGAAAAGCACATGCCTCTCTGGGTGGCAAATAGCATCCAATGTGTATTAGATTCTAAAATGTGTTAGAAATATGTCTTTAATTTGAATGCAATAACCAACTGGGAAGTTGATTGGGGACCAAGTGGACTTCTGCATAATTGCAAGTATATAAAGGAGAGAAATGACAGAAAGGAAAGAAACCTGCTGACACAGAGGTTTCAGAGAATGTTTAATTAGGGATTCCTTAGCATCCTGGGACAACTAGTGGACACTTATGTCACTAAAGCATGACGTTGGAGTGTCATTAAAGTGCCTACCTTCATTATTCGCATCAATATTGACTCGTTCAATGTAAAGTTAAGATGCACAGGTAATTCCTAAAGTATTCAAATTGTTTCTCTTGGTCCACAGTGATGTTCTGATGTCACGTTAAAAGATCAGTCAATCAATGTAAATGTACCAATGGTACACTGTGGTTTAAACACATACTTGCCGTATAAAGTTAACTCCAAAAGTATTTGGAAAGTAACCCAATTTTTTTACATTGTCATTTTGATTTGAAGTTAAACAATTACTTTGAGC
The DNA here is from genome assembly GCA_016801125.1 of Novumbra hubbsi. Lineage (NCBI taxonomy): Eukaryota > Metazoa > Chordata > Actinopteri > Esociformes > Umbridae > Novumbra > Novumbra hubbsi. Next base: position 56,900 of record JACXGK010000324.1, read on the forward strand.
TTTTATTTTAGGGTATATTCATCCTTATCAGATCAACCATTGAGTATTTACAGCACATTTTTTACATTATCACCCCATGTTATGGTATTTCTATAATTGTCTGCACAGTTATTTCTTATAGGCAAGGTGTGTTTGTTTCCAGAATTAGTGCCTGCACAAGGGAGGTGTACATTTCTAGTCTAGTGCATGCTTTGCCTTTACAGGGACATTTAGTGGGACATCCTAACCCCACACCAATGGGCCTATTTACATCCTGAAAGGAACAGACATACACAAGGGGCTAAGATAGCACCAGCTGCTCAGACAAACCAGGTAAGGTTTGTCTGGACACATTAGAAATAAGACCTTCATTGGATGAACTGCGCTCATGTTTGTTCTTTTAACGTGTCTCATATAGGGATACCTCTCCAAAAGGTTTCAAGGCTTCACATGTTATATACCATTGCTTACAGGTAAATGTTTACTGGATGAAGAACCCTGCAAGACCAACTGTCTAGCTTTGGATGGTGCTAATTGAATATATGTAAATGTGTGAATGCTGGTTTCTTGGTTTTCACTGTTTTAGCCAAGGTGAGGAGATCCTATTATAGGTGTTATGGGGGAGTTTGAAATGTGCCTGTCTTGTTGGGATAAATAGAAAAGCTTGACTTAGTTCTAGGAGTCTATCATTAAAAGGAAGCTCCTAGCACACCATGGTGCTATATAATCTTAAATGGGCCAAAGACTATGAAACAAAATAAAGAAAAGAACATCAGCAGAACTTCAGAGGGTACACTATTAGATGGTTATGGACATTATGCCAACACTGCTCCTCATGGAACCCCCCCCCGCTCACATACAATCTCCTGTTAAAGAATATAAATCAAGAACACATTAGTGTTCAAAAGTACCACAGTGCACTATGGTAAATACTAGAATATATTCAGTATTGTCTGTGCGTACACCCTTAAAAAACACAATAAACAAAAACAATATAGTAAAAGAAAAAATCTTAGTTTAGTATGTTTGCATCGACAGTTGCGGTTATTTCCTTCTCTAACTCTCTATGGGTAAGTGGCAAAATCAAGTAAAAGCCTGTCTGAGAAGTAGATTCCCTTCCATAGTCCTTTCCAGTCCTCTATCAGGCCAGTACACTAGTAATCATTCTGTCCTCTGCCAGGTACTCTTGTCCTCGCCCCCTCCTTGGAGGAGAAAGGCTCTGTTGTTTCTGCCGCAATCAAAATTCACAGGAAAATGTAATCCTTTGTATGCAAAACAAACAATGGAAAGAAAAAAAAAAAGCTCAAGCGAGCTGTCAGGTCCTTTCAAGAATCAATACAAGGTCTTTCATCTGCGTTCCAACCTCTTCCTGGTAATTATCCTGCATATTTTATACTGCCCCCTCCACCAACTAGTCACACACATGTAAACCCCCCTTCCTCTAACACACGCACACACACATCTATGCCTGACCACAATCGCAAATACAAACAGAAATACACAAATAAAAAAAACACATAAACACGTTTCTAAATGTGTCTGCCACCATATCCTGTTTACCGAGTATTGACCGTGGCGTGTGCCTTCACTTCCAGAAAAACGTGACTGTCAGTCTCTGTATCACTAAATGGGGTTTGGGCCTTTCAGGAATCACAAGGCTTCAAACGATATAGTCATCTCGGTCCCGTGTTGGAGATGTTTCGGAGCATGGGAGCTGAGCAGATGCCGGAGTGGCTGCGCTGCAGAGAGAGACAGGACAGGCCTGCGGGGGATTGGGGTGACTACATGACCAACATGCTACAGTCCTTCTTCATTGGTCCAGATCACCAACAGAGGGATCGGTTCTCTGCTTAACCTGTGCCTCTGAAATTCACTCCTCATAGTATGAACGTTTTTGCTTTTAATTCGAGAAAATATGTTACCTAGTAATGTAGCAATGAAGTTTAAACCTGACCAATATTCAAACCACTCCACTGTTAAATACACACCTTTCGACAGCCAGGAAATGGCAATGCTAGGAGACGGAAACTCAGTGAAAGTGTGGGCCTGTCTGGGAGCGGGGAGAATACAGTGTGAAAGAAGGGCGCTAATGAGGCATAGCAGAGGATGAAATATTAAAGTTTCGAATTAAAAAGAGAGACCTCTTCTACTCTCGTCAAGGTTGTTTGGACCATTTTCTCCGCCATGTGATCAGTGGTGACCTGGTCTTCCGTTTAGGAGGTTCTCTGTGCTAAAGCTGACAGAAAACACCCCCCCACACACACACCTCCTGTAGCCTACACATCCTGATAGATGGACATCTCCCAGCCCATCTTTCTAGCTGTCTCTTCTTTGTCTTACTGACATGGTGCCTTAACATTGGAGATCTCCTAACAGGTCCGTTACTTATTTATCGAAACAAAAAGAAAACAAAAACTGCAGAATAGTTTGACCAAGGGACTGCTACTCTTATTGACATTCACACCTGTATGACTTCACGAAGGTGAGACTGGCCTCTGGGAGACAAAGAGAAGACAGAAACGGAGAGAGGGAGAGAGCGTGAAAAGATGGAGATGGGGGTGAAGTTGAAAAGCATAGAGCAGTGTTTCATTCCACCCATGTGAGAGCAGCAATGTGGATGTGAAACCTGAGGGAGGTCAGAGGTGGAGGAATCCGCCTATAAACTTCCCCTTAGCCCCTCGCCGTGGAACATGAATGCATTAGCAGCCTGTTTGCTCAGAAATGTTAAAAACGTAAAAAGACCTTGCTCTGTACACGCACGGTGGCATGGGACATGGATACCTACTGCCTACATACTGCGGGTTTTTAAGCAGCCAGCCAATGTTAGCGGAATAACTACAATCCATTCTTGAATTTTAATCATACTTCTTTATTAGGCTCTCTGGAATATCTATTTCACATGGTTTTCATGAGTTCGCTAGCAGGCTGCTGCTATACGATCACATTCTGTAGAGATAATAATGTAAAATAGCGATACAGTTTAAATATTTATGTTGCTCAATTTGCACTCAGTATTTTGCTTTCTTTTTCTTCTAAGTAAATAACCATAGTTACACAAGTGACATTTAAACAGCAGAGAAAAGAGCAGAGATGAAAGTACCTTTTTATACATTCTGCATTAACTACAACCGGTTAACTGTTACGTTTAAACTTGCATACCTAATTGGTGCCTTTCATGGGCATGGTTTTTAAATCATTATTATATTTGATTTCAGTGCATGTTAGTACTATAAATATGGTGTTTTTACATCCCCTTGTCCTGATTGACACCAGAATGTAGAGGAGAAGCAGGGAGCAGGGAGGGGAGGTTGAGTACAGTTGCATTTGGAGACCAATAGGTGGCACTCTTTCCCCTGTAGCAGTGTGTTGGTAGACAATCTATAGATGCTTGAAGGTCCCACAGCAGCAGCACAACACTGTGGATGAAATGGGAAAAAAGACCCAGGTAACAGTGAAACCTCAACCGGCCACCCTTCTGTTGGACCCAAAACCCTGAAGAGACTACAAATTATGTCGTGTTTAACTTATGTACTACTCTTCTCTGAGGTAATAAGCCTTTAGCTATGTTTTCTAATTCATTACACATTTTCTTACAAAATGTGTAATGAACAAAACAAAATGTGTTGCGTAGTTTTAGACCTGTAACGTCCTATGTCATCTGCCAGGACTTTAGCAGTGCTTCTTATTTTTCTCATTAGCTTTTCCAGAACAGAAATTGGACAAGCAGTACGCTATATATTTTGTGTTTTGCTGGCCCAGAATACAGCTAGGTCCACATCCTAAGGTTGGCCAACAGGTCATCGATGCAATGCGTAAGCAGTAACCCAGCTCTGGCCCACACACAGTAACATTATTCATTTTAAATAGTGTAACCTAAATCTGGGCCATATGGTGCAGACAATTGCTAAAATTAAAATGAAAGTGAAACTAATCAGTCTCTCAGGTTAGCCCAGGGGTCCTGCGGAGGGAAGTGAAATTGGTGAATGCCATCCGGGGTTGGGGGGAATGTTGCCTTGTACTGTCGCATTTTAGCAACACTTCGTGGAAGATTTGGTGCCTGTGTACTTTATCAATGTAGCACCTCGGAGACTGCATTTGTTATGACACTAAGGATTCCAGGCCAGACATCCTGGTTTAAATGAAGAGCATCATAAGAAACAGAAAGGCTATGGAACAAACATATCTCAACATCTATCAATTCATATATGAGATCCTGCATAGGTCCCACAGAGGGGCAGATGCAAATTGCCCCACAGTCCAAATACAGGGCAACAGTTAATGACATACTCTACAGAGCTAGATTACATTTAAATAACCTACACCACCAGTAAATGTTGTATTTAAACAAAAGAGAAAAGCATTTGAAGATGAAGTTGGTAAGATGAACATATGAAGCAAAAACAGACAGCTTGTGACATGTACATATACAAAAAGCCTATACATTATTAACTTTAACTATTAACCTATATTGGGATAGTGTTTTTGCAAGGTTATTATTTTAAACTGTGGCCTGGAAAACTAAACCAAGTTTGCATTGAAATACTAGGGTCCTCAAATGTATTGGCATGAGAACTACTTTCTTTTTTTTAAAACAGGTCGTAAGCGTCGTTTTTATGTCGTTTCTTTAGGTATCTATAGAGCTACTTTTGAAAATGACCTTCAGTAGTTAATGAATGGAATACACAGTACAACAGCATAACTGTTATGGTGATCTGTGTGCACATTTTCCTCAACATGCCAGTAACAGGCTTGAAGTGAGCAATCTCAAGCTCGTTAAAACCTATTCGCGTTCAGCCATGAGCCAGGACAGACATTCAGGTAAGTAGGACTCAAGGATTACTTATTTATTGTTTGGCCTTGTGATGAACACTTTTATTTAACAGACAGATATAGTGAATTTTTATGATAGTGGTATGTTAGTGCACTTTTTTAAGTAAGAATATGCATATGGTCTAAGCCTATACAGTATATTTCTATACAGTACAAGTTAAAGGTTTGGATACACTCCAACATCTTGCAGAAAGCCTCCCAAGAAGCATGGAAGCTGTTATAGCTGCAAAAGGGGGAGCAACTCAATAATCATGCATATGGATTTAGAATGGGATGTCATACAAGCTCCTGTAGGTGTAATGTGAACAACACACATCCCGGATCCGTGCCAGCATAATGAATGTTCTAATCATTAGGAATAGCAGGTTGTCTTAAATTAGCTTCTCGATGTGATTAAAAATGCCTTTTCATTGGGCTAAATGTCTCTTTAATGAATAAAAAACAGCTAAACTTGAAGTTCTTGAGTTGCAGAAGTTAACATGGGATTCCCGATGGCAGCCTTGGACATACATATAGGAGTTAAAAACCTGAGAAATGTTGCTTATTTAGCGCCCACCTCATGACAAAGGACAACATGAATCACTAATTGGAAGCTGAGGGTTCTGCCTTGAAGGACAGGAGATGCCTAACCTTAACTTAGGTTTGATTGTATATTCCAATGCATTCCTGAACTACTGGAAAAAGAGACAGGGAAGATATAACTGTCCTCTGTGTCCAACAAACACATTCTTCTATTCAATCACTCCACCAACTGCAACTGAGACATGAGTGTGTGAGGTATTGTATGTAGTTAATAAAATGTTGAACCACATTGCGCAAGTTACTCGAAATATAACACAATACCTCTTAGTATTACTAAATTCTGTGTTTTGGAAAGAACCTCATACTTCATTTCTTAGAAGTAAAAAAAGGTAAAAGATCTGAGTGGCTAGAGATTATGTATCTACTTGCCATGGGGCCCAGAAAAAAGTATTTGTGCCACTGACTGCATTTGTGCCCCCTCTCAAAGTACAGGGAGACAGAAAAGACATGTTATCCTTGGATGTACACATTCTCTCTTTCTCCTCATAGCATAGAACATCAATGTGTAAAATTCCATGAGTCTTATCTCATAACACAAATGTTACCTACATGTTACTTATAATTAGGATGTATGTATTAGTATGTAATATGATTTAATGTGGGTATGCCTAGAAAATATGTATGCAAAGTTTTGTACAGTATGTATATATTCATATACGTGTGTATACACGGATAAGCCATAACATCATGACCACCTGTCTAATATTGTGTAGGTCTCCCTTTGGCCACCAAAACAGCCCTGACCTGTCGAGGCATGGACTCCACTAGACCTTTGAAGTTGTGCCGAGGCACCAACACAATAGCTACAGATCCGTTAAGTCCTATAAGATGCGAGGTGGGGTCTCCATTGATCGGACATGTTTATCCAGCACATCCCACAGATGTTTGATTAGATTCAGATCTGGGGAATTTGGTGTTCAAGTTAACACCTTGAACCCGTCGTTGTGTTTTTTTTTTAAATATTACCCTTGATAATTAATAGAGAGGCCAATTCCATCAGGGAATACTGTGTCCATGAAAGGGTGTACATGGTCTGCAACAATGCTGAGGCAGGTGGTACATGTCAAAGTAACATCCACATGAATGGCAGGACCAAAGGTTTCCCAGCAGAACATTGCCCAAAGCATCACACTGCATCTGCTGGCTTGCCTTATTCCCATAATGCATCCCGGTGCCATGTGTTTCCAGGTAAGTGATGCACACGCCACTCTCTCCACATTGCTCCGCTGTCCAGCTCTGATGCTCACGTGCCCATTGTAGGCACTTTCGGCAGTTGACAGGGGTCAGCATGGGCACCCGGACCGGTCTGTGGCTACGCAGTCCTGTAAGCAACAAACTGCGATGCACTGTGTGTTCTGACCCCTTTCTATCAGAACAAGCATTCACTTTTTCAGTGATTTGAGCTACAGTACTTGTCTGTTGGATCGGGCCACAACAGGCCAGCCTTTGCTTCCGATGTGCATCAATGACCCTTGGCCGCCTATGACCCTACCGCCTATGACCCTATCGCCGGTTTACCGCTTTTCCTTCTTTCAATCACTTTTAATAGGTACCGACCACTGCAGACCAAGAACACCTCACAAGAGCTGCATTTGTTTAGATGCACTGACCCAGCCGTCTAGCCATCACAATTTGGCCCTTTTCAAAATGGCCCAGATCCTTGCTTCAAACACATAAACTTAGAAACATTTTTCACTTGCTGCCTAATATGTCCCACCCACTGGCAGGTGCCATGATGACAAGATTATCAGTGTTATTCCCATCCCCTGTTAGTGGTCATAATGTTATTGCTGATTGGTGTAAGTATATATAACCATTGTGTTTAGGTGTTGGCCACACCACATTTATTTATAATAGGATATTACAACATTGGGGTGAGGTTACCTTAAAAAAAGGTATCACTCATATATAGCATGCATTTTCTCAATCTGTAATACCACCTAATCAGGGTCGAAAATGTTTTCACTAGCCAAAGAAATACATTGCTTTTTGATCTCGCAATTTGCTATTAGTAGTTTTTAGCATGTCATCTTGGTCTCATATATGATTCTCAATCAAGTAGAGTGCAGCTATAATAATAATAACGTTAACATGAATTCAACCGTTTCAACACTCTCGTGCAGGGGTCTTCAAATCTAGACCTCGAAGCCAGTTTCACAAAATGTTTTCAATTTTTGCAACCCCCTAATTAGAGAATCATTTAGACCTGAGATACCAGGTGGTTGCAATTAATGATAAGGTGAAACAGAAAACCAGCAGGCTCCGAACCTCGTAGGGTAAGATTTGAAGACCCCTGCTCTAGTGTAACACATTATAATAAATAATTGCCATGGTATTCACCTTTAAGGCATGGACGCCACTAGACCATCACAATTTGTCAAAGTCGCTCAGATCCGCTTGCTCATTTTACTGCTTACCCTAACCCTAACACATCAACTTTGAGGACAAAATGTTTACTTGTCTCCTAATATATACCACCCGTTGACAGGTGCAATTATGATGAGATAAACAATGTACACTTCATGTCGTTTCTGTAGGTGTTCCCCACATCCAACCCTTTTGCAACAAAAATAGATGATCAATTAACAAAAAAATATGAACATTAATACAGTGGCCAACTAGCTAACCAAATAAACTAAATTAACGAGGTGGATAACGTCTTTGGTGGATACTGTGTAACACTTTAGATTATAAAACACATGTTAAATCAATTTACTCCCTTCTGAAACTCCAGACATGTTTTTGTAACACCTTCATTGTATCGCTATCTTTCACTGTATTGCCATCTTTCATTGTATCGCCATCTTTCATTGTATCGCCATCTTTCATTGTATTGCCATCTTTTATTGTATCGCTATCTTTCACAGAAGTTCCTCATTCTTTTCGATGGTTGAAATGACCAGGGGGGGCTCGCATGAGCCATGGCCTCGGCCTGAACGATTTTGTTTTCCTTTGTTGGGGGCTCCAGTCCCACAATAAAATTCTGCATGGTGGCTAGTTAGCTTAAACTGTCAACAATCAAATACGAGTGGAGGTGATTGTATCGGGGCGTGTGTACTATTGCTACTGCATACCATCCTAGGCCAGGAGGACAACAGGCTGTGTTTACAACTAATTCAGGCAACTAATTCATTTGGGCAAAGCAGTTGATTGCTAATTGTTCAGAATGACTGGATCAGGACTGAGCTGCCGTGTTTGCTAAAAAGTACTGAATCACCGAGCTGCCTGTGTAAATGTATCAATAAAATCTAATGCTAGTCGAAATAGTCCTTATCCAGAACTGCATGTCCACATACACAGAGTAGAAGAAAACTATATATTTTTTCAAGCATGTAGCATAATATCTGTTGATTAGATTGTCTTCAGTGATTGTTATGAGCTGCCATCCTGTCCCAACACTCAGTTGGACCATATGGGGCTTTTAACTGGAGGGCTGTGCCGTGCAACAACGGCTATGACAAGTCAGGCCACACAATGAAAAAAAATCTGAGTACTCACCAGGGACAAAGCATTCCGGTGGGTGGGGTGACAGACAGCAACCTGCAATGACTGGCCTGAAGCAGTAGTGTCATAGTTTTCAGATATTAAGATCTCCTTGGCCGCTGTAAACACACAACAATTAACTAGTAACCAACCTGTTACATTCTGAAAATGGAACCTTTAAACATGGACATGGCTTTGTTGAGCATGTGGGTTGACTCCAGAATTTGGGGGCAATTAGATGATTTACTATAAAAGAACAGGCCTTTCAAAAATGCTTGGTTGGCTGAGTTGTGAATCCATCACAGTGTGAACAGGAATATAAAAAATCTAAGACCGAATAACAAAAGTGGTTCAGGTCTCAAAACCATCCAACGGTTCGACAAAATGTATGCTGTGCTGAAAAGCAGACCTTTGATTTTTAATTGTGGGGCGCTGGACTCGAACTCAGATATGTTGTAAGCGATTGACGACTCCAATTACCACCGATGAACAGAAGTGTAACACATTTACTTGAATGCTATTACGCGTTTGCTATACTGTAGGCAAATACGAGCCTCTGCCAGTCAGTCACGTCTTTGCCGTAAAGCCAAAATCAAATGACAGACGAACGTCAACGGCGTCATTATTGCGCGCCTAATTTTTAAATGGTCAATTCACATTACAGCAAACGTTTTTTTTTGTTTATTAAGATATATTGACACCTTGCTAGAAACTTTTTGGAAATCGTGATGAAAAATGTTATTATGGGTGAGTTGTCTTCAATTTGTATTACAAAAATAACTTAGTTAGCTTTTAACATGGTAATGTCAACTAGAAGTGTCTTCAATTTAATAATTGAATAGCTCAACAACCTCCTCTTGTACTGATTGGATAACATACGATCTATATGTTCTATTTGAGATGGCTACTAGTATTAAACTAGCTGGTGCATGCACACAAGCTAGCTAATGCATCAGCACAAGCTAGCTGTTGCATCCACACAAGTAGCTGATTAGTAGTTATGAGTAGCTCAAATTAGCTAACTATGATGTGCAACCAAAAGTAAATACTCACTATCTAATCCGGTGAGTAATGGCACGGCAATCAATTTCCATTCTTTGGTAGGGCACACACTGAGTATTGTCTGTTTTATGTACCAGCTCATTCGAGCAGAAGCGCACATAGACTCATAAAAATTGATTGGTTTCTAATTTTAAGTGATATGACACCGTAAAGGTGCTCGCGCTCGATGCTCGTCAGTACTCTTTCATACATTCTGTTCATTCCCATACATTCTGTCTGCTGCATAAACGCGCGACTACGCGATTCGTGTGAAATTACCTTTACATGTGTAAACGTACAGTACAGTAAATGTGTGCTCAGGACCAAATGCAACCCCTGATAGTAATGCTTTTTTCAACATACCTTGCAAGAATAATGGCGCTGAGACATTCTGCATTTTAAAGTACAAGTTTTATTAGTTGTAAAACTTATTTAGCATGAATGTCATAAAAATGCTGGCTCACATTAAATAAATCCTTGTTCGGACACATTGTTGCACATGTTGTCACAATAATTCCTCCCTGACCAGTTAAATAATTGAAAGGGCAAACAATATTTGAAGGGATGCTCACTATATTTCAACAATAAACATTAATAATAATAATAAAGAAAAATTCCAGTTTCTTTTATTGTTTGGGTTGCCATTCTAGGTCTTTGAAATTCCTCATAAACCATGTTTAGACATTTGTATGAGGAAATAAGATATAAAAAAAAATTCATACAAACAAGAATGTGAACGCTTTCTGTATCTCCCTACCGTAAATGTTTTTGTTTTGCTTGATGGATATGTGGGTGTTCTCCCCTTGAAACCTATCAATTTGTTTATCCTGTTTCAAAGACAAATCAAAAGTTTTAAACAAAGGTTCTGGTGGTCTAACCCCGTCAAAATAAGTAAAGAAAGAAGACTGGGCACAACAAAAACAACTGAATGAAACATGACTAGAGGGTCTCTGACCTTACACAGCAGACAGAGTTTTATACATGAATAATAATGTTATTTGACAGTGAAAGATCACTATGGAAGTACATCCATTCTTCCATCCATCCATCTTTACTTCTTCGTTCACTCATTCAGTGCACTTTGGTTTTACGGAAACCTGATCCGCAAACAGAATGAATCTAAGGGGTTGAGTGACAGTTCTTTACACAGAAGCACCTGAGTAACCAACCATCCAGAAAACAAGAGGAGATACAGAGAACTACTTCTGCCACTGAACAAACTGACATAAACCCCCCCATCCCCTGCTAGTGAAGTGTACTAATCCTGCATACGCAGAACTAGCATGCTATGTTGAGCACCCAGTAGACACCTGCCCCTGAGCACAGTTACACATGAGCATGTGTTCAGCCCCTGTTGGTTTCCATGTCCCCCCTCTTTCCTCCCCTTGAAACTTCTGCCTGATTGGATTCTCAAAGAGAGATCGAACACTGAGGTCAAAGACTGCCTCCGGGATGCCCCAGCTCTTACACTCTGTGTGTGTGTTTGTGCTGGGAGGCTGTAGTACTCATTTATGCTGGTGTATGTCTGATGGTGAAATGCACACAGACACCTTCTCTTCCAATTTCCATCTTGTGAGCAGTTACTCAACTTGTGGCTGAACTGGACTTTAAAGGCACTTGTAACTGTGGCAACTGTGTCACCTGCTTTATAGAATTGTACACAATGTTCAGGGTAGCTAAATATTAAGTACGCTGTCTCAGCATGATCAAGGGTATATGTAATTATTGGAACCTAATTGTTTTATGGTGCCGGACAAGGTGTGGTAGCGTGTGTTGATCTGAGACCAGGCACGTTCCTCTGCTTGTCTGCAGAAGGAGATGGAGCCTATTGATGGAGCCAGGGCCTCCTTCCTAGGTTAAACACATGCTTAGCCATATATAGTAAGTCTGCTTAATGACTTGGAACCGCTGTGGTGTAGATATCCCTCCTCTCGCTGCTCTAGTTTGACTGGGAGAAATTCTTGGGCATGCTGCAGATTCCATAGAGATGACAATTTTACATCCGGACCTCACTGCTACAAAGCTACAGTACCACATGCACTATTTCAAATGCTATTTCTGCTCGCTACTCTTCAACAATGTTTACAACGCCACAACTAAAATCCCTGGCTTTAGAAACATTGATTTTCTGCTGTCAGTCCTGCCACAACAGCATACCACTTTCTGACTAGTAAGTGTCTTTTTTTAAAACACATTCTAAGCCATACATTTAACTTTTATTGGGTAGTGTAATGGGACGTGTTACTGTTGTCAGTGACTGTGTGTCTGTTGGGTTGTGAGGATGTACGGTGGTGTGAAGGTCAGTGTGTACTGTGTGTGCAGGAGGGACCAGGCGTTTTCACTGGGGATCATCATGTCACGCTAACTGCACTACGCAGAGAGGCGAATAATTACGTCACTCAGAACACCATCACTCTGCTATGCTCCGGGTCCCTCCCTCCCCTCCCTCGCTCCTCCACATAGTCTACATGTCTTCTTGCCAAGGAAGGGAAGATCCACCTCCCCAAAATGCCCCCTTGTTTATTTCCTGTGATCACTATCCCTACTCCTCAAGGCTGCCTGAAGGTCCCCTCTCCTCATCTCAGCCTTC